>NAPT01000496.1:0-22666 GCA_002927785.1 Cladonia uncialis
GATTGATATTGGTGAGGGAGAATGGGGGGGGGGCTTTTAGAGGATGGGTTTAGGATATGGTGGTGGCGGTGGTGTGGATGCTTGATATCCTGAGTTTTGAATGGGCACGATAATATGCTATTGGCGGATATGTTTGTTTGCTTTGGGTGTTTTCCGGAGCAGTAGGTTGGGCTTAGGATGGAGCTTTGCTCCGATATGACTAGGTAATGTAGGTAGCTGGACAGTGAAGCTATTGCTAACCCACTAATTACTATGATTCTGCCTTTACATAGTGTACAGCCTTTCGCCCAGGAAATCCATCAGATGACGTATACAATCCTCATACTCAGTCCTGCGCCCTCCACATCAATTCTCCCCCTTCATCCTCACAACACCTCCTCACCACCTCCTCTACTTTCTCCCTCACCCCTGTCCTGCCCCCCGTTGCTTTCAAGAAATGTTGCATAACACTCCTAAGCGTCTTCCCCCCCTGCCTAACCACTTCCTCGATCTCCTCTTCCCTCGGTAGTCCAAACCGGAATGGATATTCCATATAAGCTCTCTGTCCCTTCGCACCCAGTAATTCCAATCGATCTGTTCCGCGGGGTGGAGTGAAAAATTCTTCGACTTGCGAGGGGTCAACGTCGGATAATTTAGGTGGCGACCATTGGGGTGTTCCGGATGTTTTGTTTATCAGGCGTGCACTGACGCCCGTGCCGAAGTCTGGATGCGACATGAAGCGGCCGGCTATGTGGTATTCTCTTTGAAAGGCTTCAGCGATGTTCCAATGTCTGCCTCTTCGCATTTGGGCGAGCGTGACTTTTAGGCTCGTGGGCGAGCGCTCGAGAAGTGTGTTTAGCGTCTTAGTTGCCCAACTGCGGATTTCGCTATAGTCTACTCCCTCGTCATTTTCCCGTTGCTGCTCGTGTTCTAGCGCGTTGATGATTTCTTCCATAGTATCATATTTGAAGCAGCGATCAATTGCTTTCCGTAGTTCGCCGGCAATTAGGATGGGCTCATCGTGCGGAAGACCGCTGTCGTATTCAGCTACCGTGGCGGCAATGGTTTCGAGACGAGTGTGCATGTCATCGTAGTCTTTGAATGCTAGTTCGGCGAGGCGGGATGTGAGGGATGAGAGGGTTGAAGAGTCGAGGTAGTGGGTTGCGATACCGGCGTAGAATGCGTTGACGCCTTTTAGTCGCTCGGATGTTAGAGCGAGGTAGGTTCCTATTCTTCCTTCCAAACGTGGGAGGAAGAAAGAGCCGCCTACGTCGGGAAAGAAGCCAATTGTTGTTTCTGGCATGGCGAAAAGGGTGCGTTCAGTCGCTATCCGTATTGGGGCGTGAGCTGAGAGACCGACACCACCTCCCATGGTGATACCGTCCATGTAGGCGATGTAGGGTTTGGGGTATGTAGCTATTAGATGGTCGAGTTGATATTCGAGGCCGAAGTATGCTTGAGAGGCCGCTTGGCCTTCAGGCCCTTCTGTGTTCTGTAGAGCGAGTGCTGCGACATCGCCACCAGCGCAGAAGGCTTTTGGGCCAGCACCGCCCATTATTATTACGGATGCTAATTGGGACTTTTGCCATTCGACCAGTCTGGGTATTATTTTGCGGGCCATGGAGGCATTGAGAGAATTGAGCTTCTTGGGCCGATTTAATTCTATGGTACGAACACCGTAGAAAGAATTGAAAAGTACATCATCAGGGTCGTCGCCGGGTATTTCCTTGGGTATGTGCGAATCTTTGGAAACCATCTGACGTACAATCTCAATGTCAGCAATACTGCTTCGCAGCTACAATTAGGTGGACGTGAGCCTCTCCATACTCTTGCCGATTGGCCTGCTACCGCAGGATTGAGAATCTTAGCTTTCAGAGGCATGATGGTGGACCGTGACCGCGAGATCCAGCTCAGCGGTTGTGCTGCTAGTGTACAGCAAGATCGTGAGAACATCAATGGCAACGATGCTATCATACTTGTAGCTCTGAAATGGGGAAACTTTTCGGAGCCACGAACGAGCCTCGGCCTCTTGGCGAAGAAGTACGGGTAGGACTTCGCATCTAAGACTAAGAGGCTCGAATGCTTCTACCCTCTCAGTGTACATGCGCTTCTGTTCCCAGCTCGGCCTGTAATTCATGGCATCCTCACCGGTCCTGCCGTGGCAAGACCACGGAAGCAATGAAGGCAGGGAACTGTGAACAACACCTTTGCCCGGGGCCCCACGGAGCACGGCACGCTCCCCAATGGAATCTGTCTGAATCGAGAGGCATCCTGACCCTTCCAACCCCTTTGTCTTTCATTTCCCTTGTGCTATCTTGCACGATTGTTCGCGGAATCTGCACGATTCTTAGTCTTACTTACCCTGCATGATGTTTAGTCATGTATGTGATTATTCATTGGACCCTACGCTGCAATGCATAGCTTGGCCTTATGCGGCTTTCTTAAGGAGTGACGTCCGACGAGTGAGGTGTGGTCTGACAAATGCGTGACTAGCGACTTCTCCTCGAAAATTATACTCACCATGCACCTCCGGCGGGTGGAAACATGGACGACCGTACCATGGTCTAGCCTCATGTGGGGTGGGTCCGAGTCAAATCGCTCGATGAGCGACGCATATGCCCACTGTCCCAATCATCTTCGAGAACAACATATTAGAGGCTCCTAGTTGCACGAGAGAATATTTCGCTACATCTGAATCTATTCAAGATCAAGTATCCCTCCTCTTTTGTTCTGCCTTGTGGGAGAAATTGTCTCCAAAACCTGTTGACATCCCAACATCTGCAATCATATTGAAGAGCGAATTTCACGCTGGAGATGTCGCAGTCCTTCACGGCCGTCTCATTCAGAACACCTTTCATGTTGCTTGCCTTTTTCCAAATGTTAGGGACTTGGGCGAATGAATGTCGCTGCTTTCCAGGAGACTCCTGCTGGCCTCCTCCCGCCAGTTGGGCAAGCTTGAATAGCTCTGTTGGCGGTAGATTGATCGCTACAATTCCTCTTGGATCGCCATGTCACGACCCAAATTACAATGCGGCCGTATGTGAATCTCTCCGAGAGAATTGGTTTTATCCACCCGAACAGTTCGCACGCAACTTTCCAATACTTTTCCATCTGCTGAATGGGATAGTTACAACTCTTCGTCCTCGGAGATGGCGCCGTTCTTCCAGAGTTGCACGCCTTTCTCGCCTATGTCCTCACCCTGTTTGCTAGGAGACTACGTTGACTTTGCCATCAATGTCACTTCCCCTTCACACATCGCAAGCGGCATCGCTTTCGCCACCAAAAACAACGTCAGGCTCGTGATTAGGAATACAGGCCATGAGTGAGTTCTGTCAATTGGCTACTTATGCACATCCATGACCCTAATTCTGGCTAGCTATTATGGTAAATCTTCAGGCGCAGGAGCTCTAGCCATTTGGACTCATCACCTCAAATCCATCGAGTTCAGCGACTACAGTGGTCCGAAATACAAAGGCAAGGCCATCAGGATGGGAGCTGGCGTTCAAGGGTTTGAGGCATACTCTGCTGCAAGCAAAGTTGGTCTCTCCGTGAATGGCGGCGAATGCCCTACAGTTGGTCTCGCAGGTGGTTATACGCAGTAGGTGATCTATAAGCCTTTTATTCCTCGCCCGTGCTATATAATAAGCTGTGTTCAGCTTTGGGGATAGGGCGTCCCTCTGATTTCAGTCCTCTCTGGGGAGCAATATCTCATGATATATATCCCACTCCATAGGATACGTGCTACTGGGGGCAATGCTGACTTCAAGGGCTACTACAGAGGTGGTGGCCACTCTCCTATATCATCAAAGTACGGGCTAGCAGCCGACCAGGTTTTAGAGTGGGAAGTCGTTACTGGAACAGGGCAACTCATTACAGCCAGCCCGTTCGAGAACTCGGACTTGTATTGGGCGCTCAGCGGTTGGTCCACTGCGATTCAAGCCGCAATTCTGATTTGATATTTGAAGAATGCTTACCTCTTTTAATAAACGCGCAGGAGGCGGCGGCGGTACCTATGGCGTCGTATGGGCTTTAACTTCGAAAGCCCACTTTGACATCCCTGTGTCTGGTGCCAATATCACCTTTTCACGCAAGGGTTTGTCGACAAATACCTATTACACCGCTGTCAGGGCGTTGCACAATATACTTCCTCAGATCGTGGACGCGGGTGGCACGGCCATCTATTTTGTCACCAATGAGACCTTTGCGCTCTCTCCCTTCACCGGCCCTGGAATTTCAGCATCCCAAGCGGGGGAGCTTCTTCGCCCATTCACCGATGTATTAGGGGGTCTTGGTATCAAGTACAACATGACAGGCCCGACGACTTTCCCTAGCTATTTACAGGATTACAATAACTTCTTCTTCCCGTATCAAGTAGGGATTAATCAATTCGGTGGCCGTCTGATTCCTCGCTCAGTGGTAGAGAACAACCTCGATGGTTTTATGGCTGCACTCAGAAATATAACAGAGCAGACTGCTGGACCTTGTGGGTTTATCGGAGTCGTACTCAATGTGAACAAGACAGTTGCTGGCGATGTGGACAATGCGGTCTTGCCGGCTTGGAGGGATGCCTTGATTAGTGTCAACCTCAATACGTAGGTCGATCTCAAAATTTGAGGTGACAATTCTGCACGACTGATCTCAAAAATTAAAGCATCTGGGACTTCGCCGCTCCCTTGTCTGACATGGTCGCACTGCAGAAACTGATGACGGACGTCTTGCTCCCGCAGCTGGAAGTCATCACCCCTGGTTCGGGCACTTATCTCAATGAGGTTCGCATAGTCAATCCCACAGCTTGTTATGCTATGACTGCTTGATTTACGACAACGATTCTGACGTTGCGCGTAGGGAGATCCTTACCAGCCAAACTGGCAATATACCTTCTACGGAACAAACTACCAACGTCTTCGCTCTATCAAGGCGGTGTATGATCCCAACAATATCTTCTATGCGACAACAGCTGTTGGTAGTGATGATTTCGAGATTGATAGCAGAGGGGCATTGTGCAAGATCTAGGGTTTAAGGGAGAAGATTGGGTGATGTTGTCTTGGAGTGGACACGCCGTGCAACGGGTTGAGTTAGGTGGGGTTTAGCCAGCATCACGCCCGAGGTCTCCTACACATTCTGATGAAGATTACCCAGCTATAGTAGATTGCAGGACACATTGCTAAGCCTCCTTACGGGGAAGGAGGCTGATGCATTAAATTAATCCAAGGCCGGGAACTTGCGGCATTCATGATCTGCTGACCTCCATTATAAGAAATCCTGATACCATTCCCTACATAGTCTCAAGCGTAATAACGCAATGGTTTTCCAAATTCTCAAGGTCTCCACTCATGGGTGAAATTCTACGGCCGAACAAGAGAAACTAGGGTACTTGCTCTAGTCGAGGCGCAAATTTTTGACATTTTATAAATCAACTAAGTCCATTGATGAATGGACCGTCTATGTGTAATTCACCAGGTCGTATACAAATGGACCAAATTACAACTCGACTGCATGAATTTCTTCTACAAAATAATGTGGTCTCCATCCGACAGTAACACCTATTAGTGAGCAACAGCGAGGTTTATCCATAGTTGACAGGTAAGTTCATCAGTGGTCACCAACGATGTTCTCAAGGGGGGATTTGTTAGTGATCAACGGCATCTTCAAAGAGGCGACAGCGAGGTAGCCAACTATTTTGTAAGTGACTAATTGCACATCTTATCCAATCATATCAATCATTCATATATAAACTAGTCGATTTATACATGATCTGGTCCATATGTTTAGTCAGTCCATTTACGAGTCGACTAAGTCCATTTACAAATTGTCAGAATTTGTGCCTCGACTAGAGCAGTACTCGTGGGTCACGGAGAATTATCCCTTGCGAAGAACTTTAAAATAAAATGTTGCTGCATGACACAGAAAACGCTTTGTTGCCTCAGATCTCAATCTTCACCACGTACAGTCAATAATCCGCAGCTGCTGCACGTGCATGCTTTAAATATTTCGTATTGCGGTTATCTTACAAGAAATTCAGTCACACTATTCTTAGCGCCTGATCTCGTCGTAAGAACAGCTCATTCAAGAGCGGCTCATTCTGTTGCCACTAAATCATGGCGCCTGCGCCTACTATTCACAGCGAAAAGACATCTATAGTAATCATAGGGGCAGGTGTCTCAGGTATTATAGTCGCGGGCTAAGCACCTATACAGAACCCAGCTGACAGATATATTTTCCCCAGGAATATGTGTGGCTATCGACTTGATGCGGCGTGTTGGAACCCGAGATTTCATCATTCTCGAGAGGAATAATGATTTTGGCGGCACTTGGAACAAAAACCGATATCCAGGTTCCTGCTCTGAAGGTAAGTTGATAAATCCTATAACATCATGGGCACAAGAGTCATAATCACACACTTTTTTAAGTAATATTCTGAGTAGCACATGCATACTTGTATTGCTTTTCTTTCGCCCCGAATCACAGCTACAGGAAGATGTATCCATCAAGGAGCGACATGCATTCGTATCTAGTCAATGTCACTCGACGATGGCAAGTCCATGAACATATGCGTTTCAATAGCACTGTCAGGAAGGCAGCATGGGGGGGGGACAATCAATGGTCTATTCATAGAAATCAGGACACGGAAGCTGGCAATTCAGAGGCATACACAATTACCTGCAGCTATCTCATCTCTACTGTTGGCCAATTGCATACATCATGTGTGCCTGATATTCCCGGCTTCAAGGAGTACAGGGGGAAAGTCATGCATACAACTAATTGGGATGAAGACGAAAAATTGGAGGGTAGACGAGTTACGGTAATCGGCAACGGAGCCACCGGCGTACAGGTCGTTCCTGAGGTTACCTCTTACGCCAAACAATTGACCGTTTTCCAACGTTCCCCAAGCTGGATTATACCAAGAGACAGTCAACCTCTATCTGAGCTCCAGCAAATCCTGTATCAGTATGTTCCGCCGGCGAGGAGATACTATCGGTCCCAGATTCTCAAAGACCAGGATTCAAGGCACGGCATGGTGGTCAATGAACGTGTTCGCGAAACGGGAGCACAAGTCAGCAAAGACTTTCTAGCTCGGTCAATTACCTTTGGATCCTGACCTGCAAGCTCGGTTGACTCCATCCTATCCTTTCGGTTGCAAGCGAGTCCTTTTATCTGATGACTTCTATCCAGCAATGGGCAAGGCGCACGTAAGTCTCGAGACTCGTCCGATCGAGTGCATTACCAAGAACGGTGTGCAAGTTCAGAACACTGAGATGCCATTCGATTTGCTCATCTTCGCTACCGGATTTCGCGCTCAGAGCTTTCTAAGTCACATCGACATGACTGGCAAGAACGAAAGACATATCTCTAGCGACTGGCGACATGGCCTCTGTGCACATCAGGGCGTGACGGTGGAGAATTTGGCCAACTCCGCGATGCTGTACGGGCCTAACACGAACCTCAATCACGTTTCCATGATGCTAATGATCGAGGCACAGGCGCGCTACATAAGCGCTATGGTTCGAGTTGTTCAAGAAGCTGCAAAAGTGGGCAGTAGCCTTACGATCTGCCCGAAAATATAGGCGGTTGCTCATTACAACGATGCATTGCAGGGGCGGCTAAATAATACAGTGTTCGCTGAGTCTGGGTGCAGAAGCTGGTACAGGGCAAAGGATGGCGTTGTGACAAACAATTGACCAGGCACTGCAATTGAGTACCAGAAGAATCTATCAGTGCTGAATTGGGACGAATATGATATGGTCGGATCTGACTTTAGTAGCCTCGTAAAGAGAGGGACTCAGAGCCTGGGTGGTCCTCTCGAAAATTCCCCTGCGTCTGTTTTGGCATTTCTCGCCTGGATTACCCAAATGGCTGTCAGGTTCCTCGGACTATGCAAGACATCATTGTTCAGCGCCAATTATAGCTGAATAGGAATCAACTTCTAGCTAGCTGATATCTTGCTGTTGCCAAGTTGATGTCTCTCTCGCAAGCTCGATTTCCTTGGCAAACCAAAGACAAGTACAAATTATCTCACTCCAACAATTGAGTTGTGAAGACCCCAGTGGGATCCCACTCCTTCTTCAACCGTTGCAAGCGCGCGAGTCTGTCCTTACCCCTGAACCGCAGCTCAATTGGACCGCTCCTCGTTGCATTCTGGTAGTCAGCCCATTCGTTAGTGTTGGGGCCACGCATGATGGCAAGGCATCTCTCGTTATATTCATCCACTATGCCACGATTTTTCGGGTCTGTGTGCCAAATCAGATTGTTCCTATGTAAATTAGTCGCGCTAGTGTGGATTCCATAGATGGGAGAGAAGCCTCATCAAGATTCATACATACTGGTAGAATCGAGTATCATGAAGACACATTGCTGAATCAAAGGATGGAGTCTTTACAGGCTTCGAGTGTCACTGGAAATTGAATGCGGTATTAATGGCATCAGGGCAGTCTGCAATAAGCTCTTTCCATACTTCAATGGTCCTCAAGAAAGATTCAATGTCGAAACGACGGAGACCAACAATACCGAAGCGCTTGAAGTCTCCCTTGGCACCAATAGCCTCCCGCCCGTCGCTAATGTTCTGAATGGGCACCCGCGATCCGTTGGCGGCGAGAGGTTTGAGATCATAGAGAGGCTTATAGGCTGTTTCTGCATCTGCTGGGTCGCCGGTGTATCTCGCCGAAATGACTATTGAGGGCTTCCGGGCTGGCGGCGGCGCCATGGTCATTAACAGGCCAGAAGTCGCATAGCGGCTATCGTCCATTAAGGGTTTCATCACGGTTGCTATGTCACTGGCTGAATCGAGATGGAAGATGAAAGCACCGGCCCAAAGGGTGCCATTCTTGCTACCAAGCAAAGATACAGGGTACGCTTTGATGACCAGTTGGGTAACAAGCCCGAAAAATTGACCGGCACCACGGAGAGCCCAGAGTAAGTCAGGTCGTAGCCGCTGAGTGGCTTCTACCAGCTCTCCTTTCGCAGTTACTAGTCGAGCTGAGATGATCTGGTCTGACCCAAAGCCGGTGATGGAGTTTGTGATTGCTGAACCCCCACCAAGCACAAATCCGGTGACGCCAACCACATTTCCATTGCCCAGAGCTGAGGAACTCGCAAATTAGTATCTTTGTAGGCTTTTTTTGGTGCCCCAAAATCATCTGAGATCAACGAACGTGCCCCTCACCTGTGAACAAACCCTCCTCTGCAAGACGCACAGACGCTTCTTTTTGTACGACACTGCCCCTGATAGTTGCTGTACGAGCCTTGGCATCGATTTCGATTGCCGAGTAATGAGACAGGTCAACGACAAATCCATTGTCGCCAATAGTAGACCATCCACTGCAACCACCACTCTTTGCAACGAAAGGGATTGATGATTTGACAGTCCATTGAACGACCTTTTGAATGTCATCTTCTGTTCGTGGGAGTACAATAGGGCCGACGTTGGTCCATCTCTGGGCGTATTTTTCGAAGTTGGCTTCATAGGAATCTTTTAGTATTTCACAATCTGGGCCTACGATTGCTTCGAGTGCGGTGATGTGCGACTGAACTGACTTGTTGCTCTTATGCCAAGACATTGCGTGTATGAGGTGCACGGAGCTGTAAATGATCTGGATAAGAACGAAGAAAGTGTCGTGCTACAGTAGAGAAGATCCTACTATTTAATATAGTACATTAAGTAACGTAAGGCGTATCATGTGTATCACAAAATCTAGTGTAATACTCCGGGTCCGAGGCTAAGGGGAATTAGCGGTAGCAAAATTTTCGCTAATCCTTGGCATTCGAGCTTGCAACCGCAACACAGAATTCCACAGACCAGCCCATACCAGCGTGGTGGGATTGGGCGAATACATCCCAGGTAAGAGCTTCGTTGATGCCGCAGCCCACGAGCCTGGATTTGAGACGAGGCTACTCGAAGCGGTTTGCCTTTTTCAAATCACGGGGAAGAGATGTATGAGAAGTAAGATCATGCTTAAGGGTCAGAGTGCAAGAATGGTGAGAATCTTCACTCCTATGAGCTTGATGAAAAATATCGAGCTCGGTATGTGTAGATAGTAGCATAGCCAGACTGGTGCCTAGTAGTGAAAGGATAGGTAGTCAATCCTACTGAATTCACACGTATTAGGGAGGTGTAGCAAGTATTCCATCAATATCATTGGGGTGACATTATTCTTCTATATGCCAGTCGAGCAAAGTAGTTTACGAACGCAGAGTTTTGTGATTCAGACTATCGTTGTCAAGTTATGAACGTTGTTGAATGCCTTCGTGCCACCACTGCGGCAGATACCTGTATTCTTGGTGGGCCTTGGCATCTTGGCACTCAGGTGTCGATCATCAATGATGCTAAGGAAATCCCGCAATTGGAAGTACAACACCAACACCCAACTGCTCACCTCCAAAACGGAAGCCACGCGAACATTGGGGTCTATCCCTACTGACCACCTAGGAATTCGGGACTGCGGCCAAGCCACTCTGAATGCATGGGACTTCTGCTTGCGCTCTTCATCGTCATCACCTTTCGTCTTGAATGATAACGCCACAGATGTTAGGGTCGAGACGTAAATTTTGATAATTTATAAATTATGTCCAGTCCATTTATAAATGGACCAGTTCATTTATAAATGGACTGGACCATTTGTAAATATGCAGTCCATTCGCAAATATGCAGTCCATTCATAAATGGACTAAAATGGCAGCTCGACTGCATAAAAATTTCTTGCAGAATAATGTGGTCTTTATCTATTAATGAGTAATGGTGAGGTGTTTTACTAGACGACAGCGATATCTATTAGTGGTTGACAGCGACGTCTGACAGCGACGTTTATCAGTGGTTGACAGCGATGTCTTTAAGGGTGCGACAGCGAGGTAGTTGACTATTTTGTAGATAACTAACCGCACGTCTTATTCAATCACATCTATCAAAATCCGGCATTCATATATAGACTAGTTGATTCATAAATGGACTGGTCTATATATGAAGTCAGTCCATATGCCATTTTGCCCAGTTCATTTACAAATGGACTGAATTTACGTCTCGACCCTAACAGGAGATCTGATGCCTAAATTCAGCTAAATTGAGCTAGGCTGAGCCACCCGGTATGTCACTTGGTTCTATTGATAGAAAGATGAGATGGGTGTCCACACTTCAGGATCTTCCTGAACATCTTCAATTCGCCAGTCAATACTTTATGCAGGCGGCCGTGGCCATGTGGAAGAAATGACGCCCATGGGCACCACGAACACAGCGAATGCTTTTGCCGCCTGGCTTCCTCGCCCGCATTAGCTCTGTCTGCGGACAGTGCCCTTTTCTTCTTAGTGCTCCAAGCAGAGATCTCACACAATTGAGCAGATACGGTCGATGTCAATTATGCGTACTAAGCAACGACCCGCCAGTCAGGAGAGGGAAAGAAACGTGGCACATGCATAAGGTAAAGTCAATTCGGGTATCAATAAAACCATCTCCTAAATAATAGTATAGGGAGACAAGATGAAGCAGTAAGTAGTATCAACCGGTGTGGTGTCAGTGTAGTTCATGTATTGCCACGTCACAACGCCAACTTAATTCGAGGGGTGTTATTTGTAAACGACGTGCTTAACCAAGGGGGATGATCCGACACTCTGCTACCTTGTACCTGAGGTTAAAACAATGGCAGCACCAGAGAATCCGCCTGCAATCCCTCAGCCTGATTATGACACTATTGGTGAAAAACGCCCACCGAATTTATGCGACACTAACACGTTACTTTTTACGCCATGTGGAGATACCAGCAAGTCCTGCGCTAACGCGATTTCCTCAACAATTTGCCTAAAAGGGAACAACCGTAAGGTAGCTTAGGATCCACCAATAACGGTTCTTGTTTGCCACCCGGTTAGGGCTGAACCTTGGTGTCCGTGTTATTTGATGCCCTCAAAAGCAGCGGCCCTCAAAAGCAGCGGCCCTCAAAAGCAGCGGCCCTCAAAAGCAGCGGCACTCAAAAGTTCACACCGCGGGCAACGTGCGCGAGTACGCAAAAGTACCCAATGGCTATCGGGGACCGCGCCACCAGGGGAGGATGACACCTCTAAACCCTGCTTTCTAGATTTCATCGCACTCTTGCCCTCTTACAAGTACCACACATATGGCTGACCGATTGGATCATAACGGGCCGGATGTGTGCGCGGTAAGGCTCACAGAAGACAAAAGTACAAGAGAGAGGAGGGGGGAAAGGAAGCTGTGTTCATGGTTACCTTCTTCAAAAGACATAAATAGGCAGCTTAGCCCCAAGTCATCATTCTTTTATTACAATTCCTCCGCTCTTTATTCATTCATATACGTGTAAGCTCCCAAGAGAGGGACCATGCCTCAGTCTCTTTCTCAGGAGTCGACGCAAGCTATCATCGGAATTGTGTTTGGTATCGTGATGTTCTTCCTCGCCATGATCACACTATGGCAAGGCTACAGACACAAATGCCGAAGCGCTGGAGCCATGTCCACCATTGGACGACCCTCTGCAGTCAGTCCGGATGTAAACGAAGCTACTATTGAAGACGGAACATATCGCCGTTCTACTCGAGGCCATAGCGTCATCTTATGTAGGTCTTTGAGTGCTTAGGTTTCGCACAAGCTGACAGCAGATAGCCTTAATCACCTTCTTTCACATATCGAACAATGGAGCAAACCCTTCTCCAATGCTAGAACTCAGCTTAAGCACCCCCTTCCATCAACCTCAATCATCACTGCAGTCTTCGAATACTGCTAGCCATACCCTGAGCGTCTAGTCCACCAACGCTCCCACCTTCATCACCACTACAAACAGTGATGCTGATGATATCGGATGCCAGAATACCATGCCGCTGGCGTAATACACGACCTCCATCTATGTCAGTTTCACTGGGGGCAGACCTAAGCATGCGTCCTGATGCAGAAGTTGGCCAAAATCTACATTCAAGCTTGCCTATTGCGAACACAGACAGGGTTTCCCCCCAATAGGTCCCTCGTAGGCGCCTCTCCCCTATGAAAGGGGGAACCAGAACATTCCGAGGAGCGGCTTCGGCCGCTGAAGAATGGTATTAGGGTCGGCTCTCAGGCGGGTTCAAGCCTAGCAGAGGCAAGCACCTGCTTTCAAAAGAGCCACCCGCGATATTTTCAATTTCGACTCTCAACCACAAAGATCCGGACAATCCTAATTACCATCCACGAAGGGATCTATTTCCATATCCTTGCAGGTCAAACTATAGGCTTCGAGTTCCTCAATAAGATTTGTCTAAAATAGCAGTCCGTAGCTCTACTTGTGACAAGATTGTATCGTTGTAGAAATATGGGGGTGCGCTGGCGGTTCCTTCAAGAACTAGCGAGCCCCTGGCCTCCGAGCCCACTTGGAAGTGTTCAACCCTGCTAGCGCTAACGCCTGGAGCGAGCGAAAGCCCTCAAAGGACCCTGAAGCTGGTCCCATAGGAAATAAGATACAACCCTGGAGCTTCCCGATCTTGTAGATCTACGGTCTGGGCTTAGGGGCCCGGAAGCCTGACTTCGGGGACCAATCACATGGCCTGGGCGACCAGCTTTAGGGCATCTCTAAGGGGATCTGTATCAGCCCTATAGGGCTATACCGCGGGGGTACCTTAGTAAGCAGGCTCTGAGCTCCTTACATAGACCTCCACAATTTGTACGGTATGCGACGGGGACCTCTGGAAGTCAGATACTTACAGAAAGATTACATACTATAAGTCCGTGCCGCTCACCTATACTCATAACGTGACCTGATACACCATCATATCGTCATTCTTCTTAGTCATACCTTGCCTGCTGCTCCACTGTACAATTTTTATCCTGCTGCTTGCGTCTCAGGTGGGTCTGAAGCATATCTTGCTGTGATCACCAATAGGCTGGCTCACTTTTGTCATAGATGCTAACGGCGCAACGTGGTACTAGGCATTGAGCCCAGGTGATACATCAAAGGCATTGAACATACTGCGGCTTCCTGTCCACGGTGGCTTCTAATTCAAAGGCTTAGTGATCCTGCAACTGATCCTCATTTGTCACGTCAATATTTCTATGGCGAACTCCAAAAGCGAAAGTGGATCTTGCAACTATGGTGCTCCTCAAATCGCATTGCTGTGTCATGTCACATAAGTATGCGTGCAGAGCTGCTGGTTGACGCCTTCTACAATCATTCCTTGCTGTCTCCCCTGAAATTGCATATATTTCGCAAGGGTCATAGCTCGGGTTGTCACGTCCGGATTTCGATTGAATTGTTACTCTGCATGGGGCTGTGGTGGCTTTTCTCTCGAGATACCCCCATAGCTGAGTCAACGACCTTACCTGTTTCGGCTAGCTGGAATTTCATGGCTTGGCCTATAAGCATCAAGGATGCTTGTTCTGTGATCACTCAACTTCCCAAAGCTGGGGAGCTGCGTTTATTCTTCATCATCCCAAGCCCCCACCATTACTACCGAGTCGACAGATTCTTGCTGGGGCCAAGTCGGCCCATCTTGGTCTCAGCTCTCAGCTCCCATCGCACTGCAAGCCCCTGAGGATAAAACCAGTACCAGCACATTGGTCCTCGAGCAAATATGCAGGGCCATTTCGATTGGTTGATCGATCCTTTTCGTCAGCGAAAATGATCTCATTATGTGTCAAGCCACCCCCAGCGAGCCGACCGTCCCGAAGCCTCGCTCCGCTGTCGTTGTTGAATCTTAGGGTTAATGCAGCTCTTTTCTGAATCCGACGTTATTCTCCTTGTATCTTGGTGGAGGCCAAGCAAGCTTGATTCCCACATCAGCGTTGGTAATCAGCTTTCTCGCCATATTATCGACTCAGCACACTTCGTCTTCGCGTCTGTGGAGATTAACCTCCCAAGTTTGCTTAGCTTGTTGAATTCTGCTTGTCACTGTCACTCTGCACCCTATCTTGGCGCGTTCAAAGTCGCCCGAAATAAGCGTAAGTGCGTGTTTGGGCCTTCGAGGAGGGCACGAGACCGAGGGTAAATCCAAGAGACACGGAGTGAGGAAGAGAGCCTAGGCTGCGACTTTGCCGTCATGTAGGTTCGTTGATGGGGCGATTTTGGAGACTGTAGTCGCTTGACAAAGCATCCAGCCCATTCTGGACTTTTTGGAACGGGTGAGGATTACCCAAACAGGCCGTACCTCCCATCCATGACGAAAGGATCTACCAATAGCAGTATGCTCTACGCGACGCGTTGGTTGGACCACATTGATGAAGCCACTCGTTAATCAAGCAGCCACTTTCCCTTCATCAGATGGCCTCCTGTACCTGTCGCGGCTGCATACCGGTTGCGTATGCAGATCCCCTGAGAATCTAGGCTATTTCCCAGGGGTCCTTGCTGAAATCCGTCAGATGGCTGCTAAAAACCGCCCTGAGACAGGCCCCAGTAAAGCTTACCAACATACCATTCAGACTTGTTGCTATGTTCGATGCCTACGTATTGCTCTCCATGGTATCCAAATACAAGGGGTTGTGCTTTCGGCTCTTTGAATGACCTGCTGTGGAGAAGCTAAGATAGCATTAAGATGACTCATGGCCAAGGTCTAGTAGCAGTCCTTTTTCCTTCCGTTGTTGGTCATGAAAGTAGGGGCTTTTTCTTTTTATGGCAACTGTCTATTTGACGTGGCTGCCTGACCTGGGCAAGAGCCGTCGAGTCACTCCTCCGGATAATTTCGACCGCCTTTGGCCTTCCAATCCTATCCGCAAGAAACGACGAACACGCTTGTCACGTCTGGAGTCTCATACAATCCTCCAGTATCGGGTAACGGCACTTGCCCCCTCCGTTCGCTAATTGTGCATGAAATGACGACCACTGTCTTGCCAAAATGGGTAACAGCTCCTGAAACAGAAGGAATAATGTGGACCTTTGACAACGATCTAGCATCTAGAACGGAGTCTTTCGACTGATGGTTGCCTTTCCTAAGCTGAAGCTTCCTTTACACAAGGAAGATGGCTTTGGTCTCTTCCCAAAGCAGTGGAAGATATGTCTCTCGCTCGCTCCGAAATATGCAAATCTCCACAACCAGACAAGAAATGCTGATCTTTGACGTCGCCGCGACACCTAGAGCTGTGTCATCTGATTTGTGGCTGGCTGTCTTGAGCTGAACCGCTCAATCATAAGGACGAAGGCTTTCTACTCCCAGAAACAGCAAATGAAGTAATCTTGACTAAATTAGGAAGCGTTTGAGCATCTCTTTCACGATCTCGGTCGTGTTGATTTCGCGTCACCCACAAGTATCTGCTCGGGTGATGACAGAGAAAGGGGAAGGTCTCAATGATATATATAAGGCGCCAAATTCCCCCATCAATCTTCTCAAGCAGTAGCATTGACAACCTCACCCGTGTATCCTCCACAGCGACCGTCTCCAACATAAGCTTTGAACATACTCCAGACATACTTCACACCTCTTTTGGTTGAATCCATTCATTCAAAATGACCGTCATCAAGACCACCGTTGCAAAGTCAAATGATGTCAAAGATGCCGCGCTCAACCTCAATGTCAAGGCATACGAGGTGCGCCGAACCTTGGCCGCTGTGTGGAACCTCGCGCCCACTCACGCAAATCCACCAGCACCTGAAGCTGCCTCATCCCTTGACATGAGAAACGAAGGCTCCGAATCAGTTGTAGGAGAAGGAGACGAACGTGTCCTGGTCGACAAGATGCACTTCGCGCCTGGTGGAAAGTACCGGTGTAAGTCAATCAACATCGCTTTCATCGAGTACACATCGCTCACATGGTTACGTAGCAATTGTGAAGATCTTTACCCACTACGAATTCCAACCGGCCGGACGCTGGTCTATGGGTACTGGTTGGCTTATTAGGCCTGACATCTTTGTCACTGCTGGACATGTCTGCTACGACTGGAGTCACAAGATGGGCCGCGCTACCGAAGTAAAAGCCTATATTGGATATTATGGGCATGAATCGGAGAAGGATCCAAATGTTCAGTTCCGACACGTCAAGAGAATTGTTACAACCGAAGGCTGGGTCAAAACCAAGGGTCAAAAATCATTTGATGTGAGCTTCATGCAGGTCGATACTCCCTTTACTGGCATAACACCCGTACGTTTTGAGGAGACACCCGCTCATGGGAACCTGGTCCTCGGCGTTGTTGGCTATCCAGGCGACTTGTCGGACAAACGGACTGGCGAAAAGGGAGCTCATATGTATGAAATGTTCCAGCTAACAGAGTATGACCTATCAACTCAAGCAGACACCATGTTAGAATATGAGATTGACACGTTTGGCGGTGAGTAGTTTCAACATCTATAAATGGTTACGCGAAGACAACTAACAGGTCTCAAATAGGTAATTCTGGATCTCCAGTTCTAAGACAACAAGACTTGGTCGCCCTTGGAGCTCACGTGTACGGAGGGTCGCTTAACTCTGCGTCGGTCATTGGTAAATTTGGCAATCCTTATCAGGATTACATTGCTGCTTTTAGCTTGCCTGTGCCCAACGATTCCTTGAATCTTATTCCTGTCACAGGAAACACGGCTATATCAGCGCCTGTGCCGTCTGGATATGGGCCAAGCATACCAAGCAGTATGCCTGTGACTGGCCCTGCCATATGCGAAATTTGCAAAACTCGCAAGGTCGAGATTGGCAATGCTTCCCAAGTGCAGCACACCCCCCAAGCAGGGCATACCTCCCAAGTGCAGCACAACCCCCTAGCAGGGCATGCCTCCCAGGCTCCGGTCACTCCCAAACCACAACCCCGCCCTCAACGTCAGCGAAGTCATTCTACCATGACGAAACTTATTCAGGATGGTAGAGCTCCTCAAGGCCGAAAATCAGCTGCCCATGGCCAATTGACTGAGGCAGAGGAAGAGGGTTTCATGGACGTGTTGAGGACTGTAGCAACTGCGCTTCCAGCTGGATTAGGGACGATTGGCGGAGGTCCCATCGGTGCGCTGGCCGGATTCGCTCTGAACGCCGCCAGTAAGATAATGGCAGAGTCAACAGGCGCTGAAAGTGCCTTCGACGAGCCGGCAGCGCTACATGAAGGTGCTATGGAAAGAGCAATCCTGGCTGAGGCTACGCTGAGCGCTCTTCAATCAGCAGAACTACATCCTGATCTGGAGGAGAGCATCTTTAGCGACATGAAGGAAGCAGTCTTGAAAGCGCTCCCTGTCGTCCGCAAGGCAGCTCCTCGTGTGATGGGTGCTATGATGGAACCAGCGCTGAAGATCGCGCTTGATTCGCTCCACAATTATAATCAGAAGGTCACATCTGGCGCAGAGAGCTTCGAAGCCACCCCGTCAGGAACATTCCATTCCACTATCCTCTACACTTCCGCTATCGATCAGCCTGCTGATCGTCAGGCCGAGGCGTTTTTAGGCCATCTTCAAGCGTCTCTCCAGCAGAATGTACAAGAATCTGCCACGGATGGTGAATTAGAAGAGGGTTTCTTTGACAGTTTCGGTGATCTCCTCAAAGCTGGTACTCGTCTAGCCGGCCAAGGCGTGCTCGCAGCCGCCAAGCACGGCCTTCCCATCCTAGCTGACGTACTAAAACACGCCGGTGGCGCCGAATCCTTTGACGACCAATCCAGCTCTGGTCCATCCTCTCATCTACTCGCCGCTGATCCTCTTGCCCAGCGCGCCCTTGTCGCTGATGCTGCACTTAAAGCAGTGATGAAGCTTCCGCCTCAGCAATTGCAAGAGGAAGGCTTCTTCGACTTCGTCAGCAGCGCTATCAAGACCATTGCCCCAATAGCCATGAAGGTGGCTCCTATGGTCGCCGGAGCCATTCATCCAACCATTGGCAAAGTCGTCTCCTCTGTCCTCCACCAAGAATCTGCTGTCGCTGGAGAGTCTAGCATCCGTGGGAGTGCAAGACCCGCTTTCGGCGCTCCAATGCCTCCTGGGCTGTCTGAGAAACGCAGCCTCCTGTCCCTCCGGGATGGTAATACTCGCGGCAACGAACGTCGCAACCGCTCTGAGAAACCAGGAGCTAATGGGTCTTCGTATGCACCGTATACTCGACTCGGCACACAGCTGGCTTATTAGAACTCTCGGCTGGCTTGTGCTGCTGATGCCTCGAAAGGTTAATCAGAGACGCCAACCCTCGATGGCAGCTACAAGATGGAGCAAGTGATGGAAACAGACTGCATTTTTCCTTGTCATCTTTTCATTTAATCACAGCACATGCCCCTAATACTCCATGCTTTCACCCCGTCGCGTTTTCCTTAACCAGAGTTCACTCGTTCATCCCAGACTGCCCCTAATGCTCCTTGCTTTTCTCACGTTGCGGACATTTTCTTGGTGCTTTATCAATATCATTCATTCGAGACTTGGAAAAGAAAATTTACATTTCAATCGGAGTGGAAGTAATTGCCCCCAACCACCATTTAATTTTTAAATACTGTGTTTGTATATTAGTTTGGAGACATCTAATACAGCTTTTTTGGCTCTCCATCTGACGAATCTTAAATGTTTCGTAACCCTTGAATGAAGTGTCCACCGTAGTGCCGGAAAGGTGGTTGGGAAGATATGTCCCTCGTAAATAAAAGTTCGAAGTAACCTAAAGAAATTTTACACCTATGTACGCATGAGCCATACCGACCACCAAGGACTCACTCAATTTATGCCGGACACTCCCACCCTTCCTGCTATCTAAACAAGCAAGACGTGGACACTTCCGCAGCTTCCTCATCATGAGTAGATATGTAAATAATGCATATGTTATTCCGCTAAATAGCTAACCATCAATTGATTCTCGTAGATATGATAAAATATGACCGCCAATGAATGTTCATAATGCATGCTTTGACTCCCCCCAATATGCCTAAATCATGGTGCTCGCTTTGTAGCAATGCTAACCCGGCAAATCAAGGCGTACTATCCATGATATGATGAAGTCATGTACCTAACCTCTTAGTATCCTGTCGCTTAAGTCATCATATTGTCCATTGATGCCTTACCCGCTGCATCCTTGGGACTCTTAGACTCAGACCCATCTAGCTTCCCTCCTTCAGGCTCCCTGACACTGAGTGGACTTCGCGCCTTATCCGTTTCCTTATTCTTAGCGATCGCCTCATCGAACCCTGGATGCGACGCATGGATCTTATGATAGATATGATTGGGCTGCGGTATCAACTGGGGCGATATTTTCTCCAGCACAACGGTTTTAATCCCTTCTACGCTTTTTTCGTTGGTGCCGTCGCGGTGCCAGATGCTGATTAGGTTGCCGCCGAAGCGGATGGAGAGGGAGAGGCCGCAGATGTCGTCGCCTGTGTGGGTGGTGTAAGTGAGGGGTATGGGTTATGATTTCGGGTGCAATTTGGGTAGGTGGTGTGGACTTACGCTTTGGTACGCCTTGTGGGACGTTGGGTACGTTCTGTAGAACGTCGTGGAAGTGCTCTCCGACAGCGAGGACGAGCAGCTCTTTCCAGAATTCATCGGTCTTCTCTTTTGGGACTCGGAAATTCCACGCTCCGCCGTTGACGTTTCTTGGGTCCTCCCATACGGGTTTCACACCTTTCTTGAAGAAGTGTACGGAGTCTTTGTAGCCGAGTCGCTCGAAGGGGAAGGAGTTGATGACTTCCCAGAAGAGCTTGACGTTGTTGATGTCTTCTTGCATGAGAGTCAGACGGCCTTCGTAGTCGCCTGATGCTGCGTGCTTGTCGTGCCAGAAATTCCAGGAGTGGCCGAAATAAACCTTGTCATCGGCGGGCTTCTCGATGGGCGCTTCGATGGGACTTTGAGCGTGGCGAAATTTGGAGACCCGGGACAGGAGAGACAGCTTGCGGTCTCGCTTTGTGGGAGTATCGTTCTCAGAGATTGGGCTGAGTCCAGGAAGGGATGGTGATAGATCTGCATCCATGTTGGCGAGATGTTCTTGGGAACGACTATGACGGAGCAAAGCCTGTGTTCTGAAAGTCGTAAGTACATACTGCCTATCTTCTCTTGATATCGTTTGAGAGGACAGAATCTTTTGAAGTTCCATGACGTAGACTTTCGTAGGGGAAATAACAGAAGGAATATGATCAAGGGAAGGAGATAGAACTGAGTCCATTTTTGATGAAGAATGAAATCAAACTGCTTGAAGAGCCAGAATAGAAAGTGGTGCAGACGGTGGGGGGTTGCCTAAACGGGTCGGTACGACTGACCCCACCAAAATATTTGTCTCGTACAAGGAAGCTCAAACGAGCTACATGTGCAACACGAGGATAACCTTGGCCACGTTCTCACGTGTGCTGAGACAATAACCCACACACTGCTTGTTTTTTTTTTTTTTAGATGGTAGTTAGGCGTATCGCAACGTGACTTGCTGTGGAAGGGCAATGGAATACGGTAAACTCACAGCTCGTGATAAGTACTTGGAGCGACAGGAATAAATCGGGCGTGCTGCCAATGAAAGGCTGTATGCAGTAAGGCTAAGAACTACGAGTATGCGAAAATTCAAATAGCGATGATTTCGATAATGGGAAGTGTGCTAGGTCGCCAGGTTGTCACTTCATAGCCTTCGCAGAGCCGGCTAGTGTTCTTTGCTACGCAGATATGGAACCTGTTTCAGGTCAGTAAGACTGCCGTATACGGAGTACTTGGCACATGACCAATCAGAGAAGCGAGGCTACTCACCCCCAGAAGATGCAAATTGTCAATTATATGTGAGATGAGAGTAGCACAAGCAGCTCGAACAGATGACGATTCAGGGCGACTATTTAAAGGGGAAAGAGCGAAGAAAAAGGAGTGTGAAGATGCTACATTGCTGAAACTTGCTGAAACGAAAATACGAGGAAGCCAGTAGCCCTATCACATGCCCAGCCACTAAGCTGCGCCAAGCGGCACGGGAGATCTGCGTCTAGCGCTTCGGTAGGAGTTTCCCTTCCCCTTCCCCAATTCTGCTATCGTCCCCCACGGCTACCCTACGGCTAGTTGCCGCATATCCTGTCAACGGTGAATGTACATACCAACCGCTGCTGTAACCACAATACGACTTAGGGGAAGTCACTCGAGCAGACACCTGCGCCTCAATGATCTAACCCGACATGTAACTGGAGTGCACGGTTCAACGATACCATGAAACGAACCTACGCCGACCTCGACGCCCTCCCGTCCTCCCCCTCCCCCAAACGTCACCAAAGCGCAACCCGCCACACACCTACTCTCGCCGTCCCAGACCCCTCTTCCCCATCCTCAAGAGCCTCCAGTCCCTCCACCCTTGTCGAATCTTCACCACCCTCTTCTCGCACCACCACCTCGGGCGAAGACAGCGACTCCAACGACACCACCTCAGAACCAGCATCCGACTCTTCCACCTCCCACCAGACTTCCTCCAGCAATTCCAACACCAATAGCTCAGGCTCAGATTCTCCCCAGCAATTCATCGCTCTAAACCCGCCCCAATTACTTGGTTTGCGCGACGCTCGTTTTCACAATTTCAATGCAGACTCCAGCAGCACAAAGTCGAATTCGGACTCAGATCCATATGCCGAGTCTTTCTCATCAACATCCGCCTCCGTCCCAGATGACGTCTCCCAAGCATCATCCTCTGCCGATAACGACTCGAATCCAGCCTCAGCATCCTCCTCCTCAGGCTCCTCCTCTTCCTCATCCTCAGACCCTGCCTCAGAATCCTCCTCCTCACGCTCCTCTTCCTCTTCCTCAGACTCTGGCCCAGAATCCGAAACCTCCAACTTAAGCTCCTCCTCCTCATCATCTCACTCCTCCCCCTCCTCCTCAGCTGCCCCATCCTCCGCCTCACCATCCTCTTCTCC
>NAPT01000497.1:0-22510 GCA_002927785.1 Cladonia uncialis
GGGTGGGGGTATGGTGTTGATGCTTCAGGGATAGGAGATAGTGTATTTGTGGGGGGTTGATGTTGGATTCATTCTTGATGCTTGTGAGGGTTGTGATGAATGGCTTAGAAGAGAATGGTGTTTGTTTGCTAAGAAATGAGGAGAGGTAGGTTTAACAGGTACTAGGGATTCTTTGATTCTACTTTGATTGTGTGGAGGTGTCGATGGAATAGGTCAAAGAAATGGGTGTCTGTTGCGTTGACATCAGCGTTTCCCTTATATTCTGTGACTGACTGCCATACTAAATAATCTAATGCCAACTTCTAACGTCGTTTACAGTGTACTCGCAACGCAATAACTGTCTATCGAAAGCTGCCTAGTCATGTCGGCCATTGCCGCGCTCTCGTTCTCGCCTCGGGCGTTCTGCAGGAGGTGGAGGGGTGGAATAGACGTCCCGCCTACGATGGCAGTTGAAACAGTGTTTGTGAAGGCCTTGCGTCATTGGGCCGCCAGGGCCACGGTAGTAGGGTCCATTGCAATGACCACACCACCATCGCGGCAGCGGCGACCAGAAGTCTTGCGGCATGGTTGATGGTTTTATGGTAGAGACCAGAACTCGGAGACTGGAGAAGATTCGATGATAGAGTCTTTGATGAAGGATGAGAAAGGAACAGAAGTCCGCTTCTCGAAGGCCAACGAATGCTTAGTAGATGCTTCTGTTGCGAGAGCTGATATGCCGCTCCTGTGGTCTGGTGTATTGGCTCCTTTGAGATAGACAGCGCATCCGCTTCTTTTAGGTAGCAAGTAGTATGCATCTTCGATTTTCGTAAGCCTTTCGATGAGATAACCTTCTAACTCCCTTTGACACTGAGTTGGTTTAGATAGGGAACGTGTCTGCAAGGCGGGCTTCGAGATTCCATGATCTCCGAAGAAGGCAAAGTCCAGCATTTCTGCGTTGTCTTGGTGGATGCGAAGCATTAAGCTGAGCGCTGGTGGTGTGACTGATAACCTTTGTGGGCACTTGGCGAGTCACAAGATGTGACTGCCTCACTCGTCAGAGATCATTCATGTTGGCTACCCGGCGGGGGTTGATTGTTGTTTTGTATTGGGATGAAACATGCATGTACCCGGTCGGGTTGGGGGTGGAAGCAATTCTGTCGTTCCGCAATACCCTGCTTGTTTTTGTGTGGATAAAAGGACGAGACACCCACAGTTGAGTTCAAGAAGTTACTGTCATATCCTGTCTTCGTCGTAAGTGGCAATGTTCTGATTGTGGGATCGAAGGCCTAAGCCTTACGCGATGAGACAATATGGCAACTACATCGGGGAGATTCATCCGCCCGTCAACGCAGGGGGTTGCAGCCCGATCTCGCATGGCTAGTTGCATGATCTTATCACTTCAGACATCCCTACGCTCGGGTCGGATATGGTCATGGGTTCCCGTGATTGCCTGGAGTACTGCGCCACCCACCATGGCAGCCTTACGTTTCCTTTGGATGTTATAGCTGTTGCGCTCTTGAGCCTCAAACATGACTTCGGCAACTGATTCCAGAGCAATCACACGACTTGATGAGAAGCTTGTCCAAACAGTTCAGCAACCATAAATTGTGCACCAAGATAATATGTCAAGAGTAATCATAGCTTTTAACGAAGAATAAAACTAGGCTAAGTAAAGAAATGCTTGAATCGGAAACATCGAAAGTCCCGTATACTGTACAAGATGAAGTGCGCTTTGGACAAACAACAGGAAAACCCAGAAGAGGTTCAAGGCTATCTTTGTTCTTCAAGTAACTACAAAAGTGGAAGTTGTTGAATGAGACTTCGAATCGGATGCAGATGTAGATACAGAAACGCTGTGACGACGTATAAATGCCCAAGATTGCTCTTAAAAGTCTATGGTGCTCGATGTGACGGATGGGGTGAAGGACGCGGGGAACGTGCGAAAAAGGCCATGCGAAAAAATTGCTGTGGTGGTTGTGAAGGTGGTGTGGTTTTCTTTTTTTGTTTTGAAGATACTTTGATCTAGTGAAGGCACTGTGGTCGTAGTGATGGTTCTGTGGTCGTTATGATGGCATGCATGGGTGAAAGCCGGGACTAAAGGCGTGCTCGTAGTGGTAGTATGTCGGACGTCGACTTGTAGCAACTATCGGGCTGCTCGACAATTTAAATTAGTGAAAAGGGGCAATAGCAAAAGCTTCGGTGGTTGAAGAAGACATACGAGGGTTGTGCAGACTACCGTTAAAGTCCAACAGGAAGCCTCTAACGGCGAGGTCTTGGTGGAGGAGGGTCGGAATAGGCATCTCTTCTCTTGCCACAATGGTTACAGTGAGTATCCAGGTTGACCGACATTGGTCCGCGGTATTGGCAGTGGCCACAATACCATTCCATGCTGTTAAGGATGACGATGCACTGAACAAACGGGATACTTGCGTTGCAACGATTTCGTAGAGGACGCCGACTACTGTTGATCTGATGTACAAATGTTTCTGAGAAGACTATGTTGGGTTGCCCTTTGTCGGGCTCTACTCCCCTTCTTATAGAATTGCTGTCTGAGGCAACATACTGAATTCATTGGAGCGAGGAGGACACAAGTTGGCCGCTCTCATCACGAAGCTCGGTGATCGAGCATCGCCCCGTTGGGGCGAGGCGGTTGTCATGTCAGGAAGGGCGACCGAGAGGAATCCGAACGGCGCCAGTAGCATCATAGCATATTGACTATGAAGCACCGAGTGAAGCGTGCGCATGCGTCCCAAAATCGGGCATACCGAAATGGTCGGCGTAAGCGCTGGTTAAGACCTGTCAGTGATATCGTTCGCAAGACGGTGTGCAAAGCGAGAGCTTGCCGTTGAATGAGTTCGGTGGGTGAACTTCAAAGAATCATTTCCTGGTGAGTCAATACTTATTAATAAATTTGGAAGCTTCACTGACCGAAAACCCAAATTAGGCAAAGCGGCTGTGCTGCGCTTTCGTAAGAATGCCTTAAAAGGCTACGGGTCACACCGTACGTTGTCATATGGAAGCGGAAAATTCGAGGACGGAATGAAATTGGTCGAGATCCTCAAAATGATGTTTCATATCATTTGTAAGGCTGATATCTCAACGGGTGATCTGAGACACAGCGGTAGGATATCAACCGGCATGGTGGAGAAATAAGGTTCAATATCAGTGGCGAAGCCGATGATATAACTCTCAAAGAAGGAAAAGTTGCTGATGTAGTGTGCACAAGTCACGTACGCCCAAGGAATGTGTGCTTCGGTAAAGGGCGTTGGGGAGGCCTGCTCAGCCACACCCTGCAGCCTTAGCTTTGTGAAGGCAACCCTTTTTTTGCACCTTCCATTTCTGGAGCATTAGCACCCACTTCTCACACGCTAGAAGGTGTTGCAGGTTGTTCCGGCATGCAGGTGATCATTAGATAACAGCCCTACCACAACAGTACTGCAGAGGCGATCATGACGTCTAGGGCCATCGACCAACCATCGCCGTTCGCGGACCTAGAGTGGACAGCCTTGTTATGCACCATTTTAACTTTTGTGAGCATTATCATGAAGGTGGATCTGCATGTTTATGCACACTAAGGCCAAAATAAATGGGAGTTGGTAATGAATGGATATTCTAAGTAGAGATATTATCTTTAATAAGAAAAGAATCTGCACAATAAGAAACTGTATGTCTGCAATACAGCACTTCAATGTAAACAATTCCAGAAAACTACGCCATTCTTGAGAAATCCGAGGTCTAGACTAAAGAATACATCAATGAAAAGATATAGAGAGACACATAAGCCTTGACGAAATTGCCCTAAAAACGCTTGAGAGAAAGCCTGGAGTAGTAGTAGAATCAAGTCCACGTAGGTTGGAGCATCGGCTTGGTGTCAATATCTAAAACCTAAGTCATTCGGAAGGCTCGTAATCTGACGGGCAGAAATAGCATCGCTCGTGGTTACATATTCGGTTATCTTCTCTCATGTGGATGCATCTAGTTACAGTCGCAAGGTTCATCGGGCCATTTCCACAATCATGGCAGTACCATCTAGTGGCTTTAGGCATTTCCGATCGTGTCCTACAGTTTTTCTGTCCTGGAGATTGCTTCTTCGCTGGTTGCCCATCGTTTGCCGTTCGAGGAGCAGTTTTGCTCGACATGGGAGCTTCAAAAGACAAATCTGACGCCTCTGGTATTCGGCAAAGGAGGAAAATCTATAGATGGGCTGGCGACAACATTAAACCAGAGCTGGCGGTGCTTCGATTTTATCTTACATGAGATTTGTTCGGAAAATGTTGACGGCTCTTTGAGTTGAGATATGATGGAAAGGGCTGCCCCAAGTGAGGGTAGAACTAAACTAGCTGCAGACGTAACGATACTGGTATTCGGGTTCTGGCGTGGCTGTCAAGTAGGGTTGCTGATAGATCAAAGACGACTATGACATGCATGAACGACGCTTGACTGCGAGTAATTTCAGCTTGTAAGTTGTAGGAAAAACTTGTCGATAGGCGAGTAGGCTATGGCTTAGGTTTTATACTCAATTAAGATGTATGCAGATACTACTCGCTCCTGAAAATACAGTATGAGTAGAACCTGGGCGCTTGAGGTGAAGATGTGGCTTCGGTTATTGGGAGTAATACTTAGAAAAAGGTCTGCAAATAATTCTAGGGCATACCAAGGCACCCAAGGGGAAAAAACGTGTTTTACCAATGGTACAGACATCAGATACCGAGGCGTTAGGCCCCTTCAATCCTGAAGCAGTGCTTCTAACTTCTGTTTCGGTAAGCGTTGAGCTGGACAAAAAGTGGTGGAAAGAGTGTAAGGATCATTCTCCGAAAACAGGTGACTACTGCTCATTGGCTCACCGCCCTGACGGGCGTCCTCACATGGTTGACGTTAAGAGCGACCAGTTGCTGCTTGAACGATGAATTGAAAGGCAAGGCAGGGAACACACAGTCCCCTTTTCAAGCATGAATACATCACATGAGCAAAAGTTCAACGCTGAAACTTTGAAAAGACACAGCCCAAAAGAGACCTCGAGATCTCACCACGTGATACTCGCGGTCTGGTAGGAACAGGCCTCAAATTCCAAATGGACTATTGTTAATTTCGCAGGTTAGTAGACGGCCCATTTACCTCTCCAGTCTGACAAGTCGGAGTACCTCCAACACCTCAAGAGGCGGTAACTCTGGATCTGTAATGAAGCTTAAAGTAATTCAGATTCCAACAGGAAGCGATCGAGCAGCCAACACAGCAGCCGCAGATCCTGAGTTTTGCTTTAACCTATCACTCATCCTTCGAAGTGGGAGAAAAATCGGTCGGTGTGGAGTGAACGCACTTCTTCGTGTGAGTACTCGGCCGGGATACAACCAGCAAGAAGGCAAACATAACGCCATGATAAGATTTCGCAGCAGCATCATCGCTAGTCCGGATGTGGCGTCATTGCTAGTACGAAGCGCACCGGGAAAGGAGCTGCGCACCAGGAAGCGCAGTCTCAAGATGCCGAGCATTTGTGCGTCATAATCTCACCAATTACTGTTAAAGCAGGTCAATATCGGTCGCCCTATACCGAGCTGTACGACATTCAAACAATTAGGATGCCATTCTCTCGGTATGCAGCTTCAGGGACCGGCACACCGCCAGAAAATCTCACGTGCCTCATTTGCCTCCTTGAGGTGGCTATGCAATAGTCGCGTATGAGGCGGTCTCAACGCCTCACGTGAGGAATGTTTGAAAGCGCACATTGTGAATCAGTCCGGTAGCTCGAATTACCTTGAAAATTGGTGTTGACTCCCAAGCTGAGCATTTTCTGCTTTAAAGTTCTTACTTTGCCACACACTAAGATTGACGCCGGGCTTCGCGGCTATTCAGCTCTCTCAGTGGTTGACTCTTATCGAACTCATCATTGTTCAAGGAATGGCAGTCAAGCACCCTACAAGATACAAAATTCATGTCATGTCACCCCCTCGGGCTTGACGAGGCTGGCATGTTAAGTTGACAGACTTCAATGCATGATGGTTTTTGGTGAATGCGACGTCTGCGGTGATGAGAAGACAACGTTTGGGGGCATAATGCTTGCGCTTGATTTCTCTATAAGATGTGGAAATGTGATAAAAGAGGCGTGAGTATACATGGCCATGAGTATGAGTACCCTTGCATACCCTGGAATTATAACGATAGTAAGTAACATGCAGTCGACTCCTCTTCCTCCGTCCGAGAGATTGGTCGGCCAAAACGATGGAATGCGAAAGATATCGCGATACCTTGCCCAGAAGATGCTATGATGGGGAACGATATTGAATGAATGTCGGGGAATGGTAATGTGAGTCGTTGATCTTGATGATTCATACCGCCTGGATTGTTACGAGCTGCGTTCTGAAAATCCTTCTTGAGGAACTAGGTTTCTTGAGTAACGGGTTGCGTGCAATATATCCGTTTCTAGTGATGTCTCTTATCTCAAATAACCTCGGGATGTTGACGAAATGCCTTGTGTATTCTGTAAATGTTTCACCGTCGAACATACGTAGCCTGAGAATTCCTGAGGCGTTGGCAATGAATGCAATATAGCTCGAGTTTATTAGACATTGGGCCCTGCCCGCAGGCGCCGCAATACCAATGGGTCGTTCCTTGAGGGGGAGCTGGAGGTGTTGCTGGAGGCATGGTGTCTGGCGTAGCTGGTAAGGGGACTGCTGGAGCCCTAGCGAAAGAGATGAAATACTTTATTATGAATCTGCAAGATGATTACTGATTACCAGCAAAGGGGCTTGTCCTGAGTGTGTTGAAAGCGTTTGAGAGAATTCTGGTCTGGCTTTTGATCTGTATGAGCTCCTCTTATAGAAGATGCAATTGAGGCGACACCGTATCTTCGTGGAGCTGGTGAGCGATTTATACAGCGCGTCATTCGCCAGTATTTACTGTAGACTAGCACCGCCTGTCTATATCGTTATATGTCGCTTTGTGATCCCTTCAAGCTGTGGGCGTCATAACGCGGATTCTCGGACATGCCCTTACCTATGCACAGAATTGCCACAAGGAACGAGGCGTGAGGACGTTGATCCGGAAGATGGCGCAGCAGGTAAGAGATGCTAAGACTCAGTTCGGTCCCACGGTGCAGGGTTCCTGGAACGTCAGAAAGCTATACACCGGTACAGATATATTACGTGATCTTCCGCTGCTAGCATAATTTATAGGCAAACACCCACACGATAAAGCAAGCGAGCAGATACTCACGCAGGGAATCTACCATTTTCGAAAAGGGCTTGTAAATACGAATGACGTGTCGAACCGGTGTGAGAATCCTTTCAGCAGCTTAGCGCTTGACCGAACCAAACTGCAAGACGCGCGAATTGGGTTGAAAATTCACGCATATATTTGATGTTTATGCACACTCGCAACAGACAATGCCGTTAGACGTCCTGTCGGTCTGGTCAAGAGGAGGCGTGGGAGGCTTGTCCACGGCATAGCCAGACCGGCACGTTGTACTATTCAAGCTTACACCTCTATCTGCGACCGCCAACCTGATAGAAAGAGAATGACAGCATTGATCTCGGGTCCCATTGATATATGACCTATATCCAGTGTAAGCTTACATTGCGGAGGCTGACCTTCTCTGCCTACTGGAATATACCTTGAGTTACTTGCCCCTTCACGTCTCTGTAGGCACGGCGATCTTATGGTTTCGAACATCATAAGCAGACTTAGGTCAGTTGGGAGACACAGGAAGCATATACAGATCTATTGGAAAATCACAGTAATATAGGAGGAATTCAAGTTTAATTTATACTGTATGATGGAAAAACAATTCAAAGCGAAGTACATGTGGTTAACCCCCTAATAAGAACTCAAAGCCTTTATGAATTTAGAACCCCGCAAGGGACATCCGCTTAAAAACCACAGCGCCTACTCCACAGTGCAATAGGGACATCGATCATGGTGACAATTTACACAACGAGGTGTTGCCAAAGAATGAGACTCGCCGCATTGGTGACAGAACCACGGTCGTGTTGTAATGGGAGCATATCCCGCGGGTAGATATTCTGTTTCCTGTCCGTAGTTGTTAGTGGCAAGATTGGCAAGATTGGCAAGCAAGAGCTGAATCCCCTGGGTATTACTGACTACAGCCTTCTCAAAAGGCAGGCACAGGCTTTGATCGAAGCCTATGTGACCCCATATCTTATTTTCCTCAGTAAGCGAAAGCAATACATGTGGTCTTTGATCGGGAGATGCACGTCCAAAGGCTTCGCTAGTTCGTGGAATAGCGAGCGCTTGGGCTACACGGTTGTCGTGACAAAGATGGAACTCTAACGCTGCCATGACTGTGATTCCACAAAAAAAGGGGTAAAAAGGCGGGCTTGAGCAGTCTCGAGGGTCGATATGGGCAAAGAAATGCTGAATGGATGACAGGTGGAAGAATACATCGCAGAAGAAAGGTTTATAAAGTGGTCCGACGTTCACTCTTTAATACTCTCACAGGAAGTGGCCCCCGCTTGATCAAGGCGCCCGGTTCAAGTGTAGGTGAACATCATTTGGTTTGGCTCTCGGTCTTCCGCCTTGAGATCGTACAGACAATTGGTAACGCTAGGGCGAATGAGAGCTAAGATTAATTAGGCCACTGGAGTCGGTCAATAGTATGCTTGCAAGCAACCCTCATCATTGCCATGCTGGTCGTATGATTCTAAAGAATCAAATAGCTTCGGTGAACGAGAATGGGGCAAAAAGTGAAGGGAAGTAAAACGAAACGCCGCATGATCTTACGGATGTTGGAATGCCTCTGGAACCGGCTTTGCCCAAAGGACCAAAGCTTCAGTCGACACAAAGCTACTTAACGGGAATTGTACCACAACTAACGGTCCAGGCAGAGTCTGAAGACAGAGACACTACAACAAGCCATCTAGGCATCCTCCCGTGAATTCGGAGTTCTCGAGGACTAGGGCTGTTCGAATACCGAAACCTCTGATGGGATCGCTTCGCTGATGATGATTTTGGCACTAAAGACTGTCCCGACTTACTGGGTTTCGTAATCGGTCAGCCATCAAATCGAGGCGTAGAGCTTCAAGCGGAGCAAGCTCTGCGAGCACATGCGACCAATAGTCTTGCGAGAGAGTTTATGAAGAATCTTTAGCAGTTCCATCTTTTCGCGCTATCTATCTATTCGGTATCAGCGTGGCTGTGTGCGGCGGTCAGTGTAGAGGCAATTCTCATATCGTCCATCAGCATCAGATATTGCGATGTCTGACGTCATCTCCGTGGATTCACTTTCTAAATGCTCGTGACCCCAGGAAGCCTACAGGGCGCAGTGTCACTTGACGTTAGTTCTCGAGTCCACACCGCTGCATCATGATTCAAACCAACGCGATCCATAGGATTCGACAATGGAGTATGGGCGGGCTTGGCTGGCTCAACGCTCTGGCATTCCCTGAGGCCAAGTGAAGTACTTAGGTAAGTAATGCATTGCAATCCTCTAAGCCCAACCACAAGGGTTCAACGGTATCGCACTCTTCAGATCTATTATCGTACCTCTCCTCAGATACCGAGTCTGCATTCTAGCCGCCTTAATTGCCTCGATTAACATGATGGCGCAGCACTATCATCGCGCAATCTCCATTGTGGTACCAGGTATTAGATTGGAATTATAGGCATCAGTAATGGATGCGGTACTAGAGGCGGTAATGGCAATTGAGTAGTTGACTCCTTGATGCTGAGCTTTGGAGTTACGCGCCTCGCGCGGCTAGAACTAGCGCTCGAGATGTACTTGGTACATTACAATAGCGCCCATATGCTATGCTGTTTAATATGATCAGCTTGGACAATTGAGTGCGATTCTTGCATTACGTTATCATGAAGATAGCAACCATCAGTCCAAGTACTAGTCTAGAGCACACTATCATTCATTGGAAGTGTCCCGGAGCATGGGTTGCTGACACCTAAGGGCCAACGCCCGGCCCCAACATAACAATATCCAATGGCTCAGGCATCGTTCAATCAAAAAGCTGTCAATCTATGGACTTCTCGAATAATACCATTGGTTCTCATAGGAATCGTGGGCTATGTGACCTACGTGGTCATAGTGCTCATATGTGGTTGGAGGAGCCCATCCGATCTACAATATGGGATGAGCTGACCAAGTCAACAGTGGACTATCTCCTAAAGCCTCCGACCTCCCTCCAAGCTCCACGCCATGGTGCAGCCGCTGCGATCCTCGTCCTGTACTCTATCCTCCTCCTACTCTTTGCCCTCACCTACCTTCGCCTTTTGTACACCGTCACTTATCACCCAGGATATGTCCCGCGAGGGCCACAGTGGCATGCGCAGCGAGAGCACAAGGCAAGAGAGAAGCGACAATATAGTAGAGACTATAGGAAGACACAAAGTCCTGTTTCTTTCGAGGGAATCGAGGGTGACGTGATTACGAGCAGCGGAGATGCCTTTGCGCCTATTACGACTGAACCCGCACCTGGCTTGCGAGACTTCTATAGCAAAGACGCCTTTGTTTGCCAGGGAGATGGCCGGCCTATATGGTGTTCCACATGCTTGAATTGGAAGCCAGACCGGACCCATCACTGCCGGGAGATCGAACGTTGTGTGCGCAAGATGGATCATTTCTGCCCTTGGTGAGTTCTTGCTCGCACAGGATATAGATACTTTGCGAGGTGTCGGTTTCTGGCGACCCTAGCAGTCCTCGTTTCTACTCAGGTTTGAAGATCATGGCGACTGATGGCTTTTAGGGTTGGAGGCGTCGTATCAGAGACATCGTTCAAGTTCTTCACACAATTTGTGGCATGGACTGCCATCTATTGTATTTTCAATCTTATTGTTGCAGCATATTTCCTGGCAGAGTACAGGAAAAAGGTGCGTGAATTTCATGGATTTTTCAGCGGTCTTCGCACAAGGCTGTAAGGCCTAGAACGCCATGTAGGCAACAATGCAACCACTACATGGAACCCATGTCTCATGTTCCTTGTTCTGTCGGCAAGTTTAAATCAACGTCGTTGAGCTATCAGGCTGACCATCAGTGTAGACGCGCACGCTCAACGTCCAGTGGCTCATCGTACTATGCTTGTGAGAAGACCCGTAGTTTGATCACCGACTTATTTACTGATTATATCTTAGGGGCGCCCTCTTTGGCCTCTTCACTGCCGGCATGACTGGCAGCTCTCTACAATTCGCTATCTTGAACACCACTACCATCGAAAACCTCTCCCGTAAGACGATCGTCTGGACGCTCGCATTATACATGCCTAAATTCCCAGAGACGACACCAGGCTTTCGTACTATCTCATACTCGGCAGGACCAACATCCGAAGGATCGAACACACATAGTGATCACCCTTCGCGTGAAGTCCGAACATTTGCCATCTTGTACACAAAGCCCGGAGAAAACCCATTTGATCTTGGCCCGTATAAAAATTTCGTGTCTGTTTTTGGAGACTACTGGTACGACTGGCTCCTACCTATCAGATACAGCCCCTGTTGCAATCACGATCGGCAGGAAGGTGAATTTGCTTTGGGTCCAGTTGTCCAGCGAATGCGGCGAGAAGCTGGCATTGAGTTCCCGGAAGAGGTGGATGACAAGTCACATAGAAGGCGGAGACATAGGCGGCGGCGGCGACATAGTCATAGCACTGGCGTAAAGGGGACACGGACGAGCCAGGGACAAAACAAAAGGGGAAATGATGGGCCCGGTATTGTAAATGATAGGGATGAGGTTGAGCTGGAGGAGGGTCTTAGGCGTACAAATGGAACTGCATATCACTCATAGTAACCAGCGTTAGCATCATTCTAGTACATATATCATGACAAGCATATCATTCATAAGTATATAAAATTTATGACTCGTGTTTTACAGAAAGCATCACCGGCTGCAAACAAAGCGTAACTGGAGTTCGTGCAAAATTACCCCTGTGATGATTGGGCAGGGGAAGTCAAAGCCAACCATAACTTCATGTTCCCAATCAAAGTCAACTGGATCTACTTAAGAGAAGAATGGATGTTAATCCCTAGCTACCAAAACAAGATGCTAAATGAAGGTAGTGAAACAAGACCAAAATTAGGAAGGGAATGATTGAGTGTCAAAACAAGTCAGAAAAGAAAAATGCAACGCTAGAAAGCTCGGTCTCCCCTGTGCTAGCCATGCTCATCAGATGTTGTACAAGATTTGAAAGGAAAGGAAGGAAAGAAATCAACGCTAATGCCCCGGATCCCAAAACACAAATGCCATTTCCAGTGTTCCTGTTGACCACTGTGTCCAGTGTTGCTGTTGCCCACTGAGTCCAGTGTTGCTGTAAACCACTGGTGCCCTCCTTGTTGAATATGCCGAACTCCAATTGCCGTCCCAGTATTGTGGTGCCTGGCCTCCTCCTTGATCTATGCTGCTAATTGCAATAGCTGCACCTGTGGTGGTTGCAGTTGTAGCATGTTGATGGAGAGCTGAGCTTGTTGGTATAGTCCTTGCATTTGCAGCAGTACCATACCGAGTTTACGCAGTTGACTAGCTCAGAGAGGGAGAAGCGAAAAGCCATAGTTATGATGAGTCTTTGCTGGCGAGATTGAAGGAGGTGGCGGTATCGAGAGGTAACGTATTGGTAAATGCAGCGGCGATTGAACTCGTGAGAAGAGGAGATAGTTTTTAGTGAAAGATTGAGTTGGTGGAGAAGCTGGTCGAAGATAGGATCTGTTGGTTGTTTGGGATGGAGAGCAAGAAGAACAGCAGGACTCGTTCATGGCTTTATCTACTTTGGAAAAAGAAAATGAGGCAATCCACAGACCGTATAATACACCGGCTGCAAGCATTTCATCTCCATCTGACCGTGCGAAGAGAATTATCCACACAGCCATGATGACGCCGATCAAGCTCGCCCCGGTGTTTTCAGCTTTTTCTGTGGTGAAAACCGGACCAGCCGCCTGTTAAGGACAAATTTGAGCTGGAAATCCCAGCAATGCACCTGTCGGGACGTAAATTGACAGGTAGTTTGGAGAAATAGGTGACTCGAATAGCTGCTGCGCCAGTATAGAGCCAGTAGAGCAGCAAATAGTAAGAGTTCGGTGTACTCCGGGATATTTAAACATTTCTAAGGCATAGACAGCTTTGTTGCCAAGTCATGAACGCCTGAAAGACACGCTTCTTGATACCCTTTGTAAAAGGGCAAAAAAACGAAGGAGCGGTGAATCTGTTTCTATTAATGCATTCACCTTGCTCATTTCAAACCTCTCTTTCTATGCTTGCTTTCATTTCGCTCATTCCGAACCTCTCTAGTTAGCTATTACACAAATCTTGGGTGCTGTTGTAATCATTTACCGAAATTGTAGAGTCAGAAACAGCTACAGAACACACCGGCCTCATTTTTCGCCTGAAAGCGCAGCTCCGCTCTGTCACTCAAGACTTCACGTGCCAACTTGAACAGACCCTCAACAGGCGCAAGGAGCTTAACCCCTGGGAGGATGACGCAGCTCAAATTTTGTTGACTATGGTGACTCGTTGCGAGCTTGAAATGTCATATTGCGGACGTGGAGAGATATGTGCTGCTAACAAAGAAGCTAACGCCGGAACAAGACTAGCAGAAATTTCTGCCTCCCAGGTAAGCGAATACAGCATACTTCAGGTCATGCATATAGAGGGATCGTAACACAACAGACCTTGGGAATATCAAGGTCTTCTTCAGCGAGTATGTCTTTCGCGCAGTATCGACCGTCCAAACCCGGTTTTTCGAAAGTTGCAAAGGATTTGTTGCAATATGCCATCGCTATTTGGCCTATCCTTGCCCCTGTCTAGATCGCTTGGCCACATTAGCTACTGCATATTCTCATTTCCACATAGTATCAACATTCTAGCGCTTTCTAGCCCTATTATTACTGCAGATCCTCATGTATATTAGGATCCTCCTTCCATAGATGATAGATCCTCAGGTCATGCAGTGTTTACCATTTAATTGTGCCCTTGCTACATTGCGACAGGATTAGAGCTAGCGGGCGTTCGCTCTATGCATGAATTATACTCCATCCTCTTACAATCTGACAGATTAGCGAGGTAGATGCCTTACGGTCTACGTGGATGCTTCCAAAAATTGGTGAAAAATGCGGGGTTCTAAGGAATCTTCAAGTTTAGATATGCGCAATGATTGAGTAATAGAAGTGGTTTCCAATGGATTAGGTACATGCAATTCTCTCAACCCATAACAATGAACGTAACGAATGGAACGATTGAGAGCACGGAAAAGCGAGGGGTGGTACTCACGATGGATTACTGCATATGTGTGCCCCCCTGCGTTTCAGACCCCTCTAAACCCCAACCACCATCTACCTCCCCCCAGATCGGACCAAGTGCACCGCACCAAACCTCCTCGTACGAATCCATCCTACCTAAGTAGGGCCCGACAATCAAACTGCCCAATGCCCCCGGAAAGGCAGAAGGTAGTGATGAAAACGAACAGGAAATGTAGTTGGAGTTGATTGCATATAGGTCAAGCACCGAGTGCCCCGTGAAGGACACCAAGTGGATGACCGCACCATACAGTGCAACCAAGCCAGGCAAGCTCCGGATGCCTCGCGGCACCAAGTGGATGACAAGGGTGGTATACAACAATATGAGCACTCAAGTCAAGCTCCAAGTGCCCCGTGAAGGACACCAAGTGGATGAAAAGAATGTGCAAGTTGGCATCATGAACAAATGGTCTTCACTAGACGTCAGTAGATCTGGTAGAAGGGGGCAGAAGAGCCCTAGACCCAGGGGGGCACAGGCAGCTTTCCACCGCTTTCCCTCCCCCGCCCTCCGGCCTTACATCTTGTGATAGTTTGCGAAGTAGTGACTAAGCGCTGATGGGGGCGAGCTCCCGTTGTAATGGAGCAGAGCACCGTGGGTTGGAGCGCTGTTTGCCGATATCCAAAGGTTTCTCTCCGCTGTGGTGGCAGACCAGCTGGACAATGCTAAATAACAGATGCTGAGATAGAAGAGAAGCAAAAGGAAGCTCGGGATCTTGCAGCACCAACGAATTTGGCGGGGTTCCGGGATTTCCTCCTTCGATTTGGGCTCACTGCCCTTCTCCATCTCCGGATCCTGGTCATTCTTCACGCTCAAGTCACTACCCCTCTCCACCTCCAGGCCCTTGTCCTTCTCCGCGCTCAATTCCTCCCCATTCGGCAACTTCACTGGTACATCCTCTGTCTGTACGCCCATTCCCCCCATCAACTTCACTCTGTCTGTCTGCATACTCTTCTCCACGTAGTTGCTTGTCCGATGGATCCATCTCTCACACTTGGTGACGCTGAAGTCCGTTGCGGTAGACTGGCCCCTTGAGTGGATTCCCTCTTGACCAAGTGGACGGCGTAATGCTCGGGGCGTTCGGTCATCAATACTTAATTCCGTGGTTGAACACACTGACGAGCTAGAGTCGTCATGTGCTCTGTCGCGGGATGCGGCGGGGTGTTCTGCGGACACATGTGCTTCGGTGAACGGATCTACTTCCTGAGAATCCTGCTTGTGGTGATCTTCGGCTTTCTCAAATTCGATCGCCTTCATAAGGGTTCCTGCCTCGGGTGCCTCAGACGTGTGTCCATTCTGCCATGGTGGCCCCGTAAGCTTAGAAATCTTGGCATTCGACCCCTGTTCCTTTGCCTCCACTTCTGCAATGGGCAGCTTTGGCTCCTCATTCTCGGTAACAGCAGGCTCACTGCTCACTGATATAGCAAGGTGTTTAACATTTGGAACATCCGTGACCCCTTCTTCCTGTTCAAGGGGATTTTCATGTGGAATCTCCATCTTCTCACCAGCCGTCTCCGCCTTCTTTGTATCTTTGCTGTTTGATCCCTGTGCTTTCAGCTTTCCCTGCGCCTTGTCGGCCCTAGCCTGGACCTTCTGCAACTCTTTTTCCAAGCCTGACATCTCAGTCCGGAGAAATTCGATTTCGATCTCCATTCGAGCATTTGTTTCCAGCGTTTCAGCGAATTCTTGCTTCATCTCATTCAATTTAGTCTTCGGTTGAGTCTGAAGGCGCATTGTCAGCCTCTCCACGTTTGTTTGCAATTCCTTCATCGTTCTATCGTGATCCTTCTTCAGGTCTTTGATTTCCCTCTGAGCATCCGTCAATTTCTTGGCGTCGCCCTTGACTTGACCAGTCTGCGTCTTCAACTTTAATTGCAACGTCTTCATCTCTTTCATAAGTCTGGTGATCTCTTCGTTTGCATAGGTGATGTTTCGGTCTTTGTTGATTGCTTCCTGCTGTAATTTCTTGAGATAGACGTTTTGCGACTCCATCGACTGTTTTTGCTCCTGAACCGTAACCTCGAGGCCCTCCATCTCATCATTCTTGCCGCGTCGTTGGTCCTTTTCTTTCTCTAGCTCCATCTTCAATAGTTTCTGTTCTCGCTCAAGGCTCTGATTCCTGGAATCTAATTCTAAGACCCGCTTTTTAAGGCTTGAGTTATCGCCAGTGACTGTGTCGGCCGTCCGCTCCAGGTCTGATTTCTCGTTTGCCAATTTCTTGACCTCCTGCTTCAGCTTTGTGGTTTCGATCTTTCCCTTGTCGAGCTCATGGTTCAGGCTGGTAATCTTGATCTCTGCCTTTTCGAGCCTTTGCTTCAGCGTGCTGATTTCGTCTCTCGCGTTTTCGAGCTTGGAACGTAGGTTAGCGAACTGCAATCTTGCTTCCCACGTTTTCGGCATTGCTCACTCACCTCATAAAGCTGCCCTTCGTGGACATAACTGAAGGCTTCCATACTGCCACTATCGCTGTGTGACCTGGTCTGCTGGGTATTAGCTGGTTTCGCTCCTGAGTCTGGCGATTGTGATAGGTTTTTCGACGATCGGTTGGAATTAGCAATCGTGCTGGCGCGGTCTGAGTTTAGCGTGGGAGCCGTCGGAGGTGTCATAGAGGACCTGCTCACGTCGTGTGCAGTGGATGGGGGACTGAGAGTTGTATCTTGCGGCGTAACTTTGTCATCCGGTGTAATCAAAAAGGACGAGGGAGCTGCTTCAGCGTTTATTATCGCGTCGTCTTGCGTGTGTTGAAGCGTAGGGGAAGTCGATGTAGTTTGGGTGATCGTTTCATCTTCACCATTTTGAAATGAAGCGAGAATATCCGAGGGGGGGTGGGTAAAGCCGTCCCTGAGAGTGAGAGTGAATTTGTCATTGTTTAAATCTGTAGGATCCTTTTCAGCCATGCCGCAGTTACCTTAGCAGTCGAGTTCCTCGTCTTTAGGATCAATGAAATGATGCCAATATGCCGTAGATAACCCAGTCGTCATCAATCAACTATTGTAAGTCTTCGTCCAATGGATTTTAATTGTCCACTTGTTGGTATGTGGGTAGATGTCGGTGGCTTTTCTCCTCTACTCCGCTCGAATTAGGGACGAAGGCAATCTTCCGATCACCAAGCATTCTGACGGCTGCGTCACAGGCTTCGTGTGCAGGCAACGGCCTATCAAAGCTCTTTAGGAAGCTTTTGATGATCAAGTCTGGGCGTCAAATTAGATTCAAGACATGGTCTCACTGGACTTCGCTTCGTAACTGTAGATAGTCGAACTTTCTTCGCTACGGGCTAGCAGCAGCTGTTCTACAAGCATGAGTCTTCTAAAATCATTGAAGACAAGTCAGGGTGCCATCATGATTATAATGCGGACGGTTAAAGCCATCTTTGGAATGGCTTTGTTCCTCACCTTGTCGCCAACAAGTCGCCGGATCCGGAAATGGAACAAAAGGAGAGACTTGGTAGTGATCTTCCGAAGGAGATGACCATTTTCCAATGATAGCCAGCTCAGTCGATGTTCCTAGTTATAACGAATCCTGGCATGCTTGTCGTAGCACCGCGAAACAATACTGGTAAGACACAGGTCTTCACCAAGGCAACAAGTGCAGCCTTCTCAGCATGCAGAGTGACACCTGCAATGACAAATCCTTATCATAGGAGGCTGGGCGATCATCGGTCTTTAACACAGTAGGGGTAACTATTCATAATTCATGTTGTGACAAGCCAAGGGATGGTGTTCCCTCGCCATGCCAAACTGTCGGAAATAACGCCAGCCGACAATAAAACGAGTAGAATAGAAGCGGTGAGTATCAAATCCAGGATCGTGACCAATTTTCGAGGCAAGCATGACTGGGATCGAACCTATGTGATGCCTGGCTAGCATTCATCGACCACTGCAACGCAGACGTCAATGGACAAAAGCGCGCCGTGCTTGCTCTGCACTACGGCCGAGAGTGGATTATGTAACGCACATGTTGACCTCTTAGAGAGGTAGACTGATATTCTGCAATCATTCCTTCTATTACTCTGTTCGACATCTTCTGGTAATCTGCACGATATCCACCAATACTCACGAGATTCAACTCATTGTCGTATCCCTCATAATGCTTCACGAACATTGGGACACAAGTTTTCTACCATTCCTCTCGTGCGAATTTGGACTGGCCCATCTTATTGGCCTGTAACCGGGATCTACGCTGGGGAAGATCACCATGTGCAAAACTAATACCAATATTTGAGAGGAGTTGCGCCCTAGATGAGGAGAGGTATTGCTGCCCTCTGGAATACCTAATGTGGTTAACCAGTCGTGGACAGCCTTTACGCTATGGAAGGATGCTGTCGGGATTTTATAACTATCTGTAAGTGTGATTGTCGCCCGCCAAGGCCTAGAACCTTGTTCATCTGCTGTGCGCGTAGTATCATACATTCCAGGATTTTGATGTCGACTCTTAGTCGTTTTCCCCAACTGCGTGCAAATTGCGCTTTTCTCTCTTTGAATGTTTCCCCCTGTAATAATTTCAGGTAGATGAATCCTTGACCTTCATCTTGGCCCCAGCAGTAGACTTCCGGGACATATTAAGGGATCTGCAAGTGGCAGATGGCCCACAGGCACTGATCTCCTGGCCTAATGTCAGTAACAATGCAAGCTGGGGAGTGAGCACCGAAGGCGAACGTGCATAGCCGTACCTGCCTGTGTTTATTGCTCTTTTGCCCACTTCAGCTGGTGATGGAATACAATAGCCTCCATGCGTAGTGAAGAACGAAGAGTCTCAGAAGAAATTGTATTTGTGGGTGGAAGGACAGGGGGTGAGAGAATGATAAGAACCCGGACCTGTAAAGAGCGGACGCCATAGTTTCTCAGGTAATTGAAATATATCCTGAACTCGAAGATGATAGCAAGCTCAGGGGCCGGAAGACGTACTCACAACTTTCTCAACTTTATAAAAAACAACCTGAACATGCTCGAAAGGCTTTGGTGAGGTAGTGTTGGCAAGCCTTTGGTGTGCGAGTTGTAGCTCTACATTGTTCACGGAGGCCCACAAGGGTTGCCGCCAACACGGGTCTAGAAGTAAATTGGCATGGCTATTCATTGTCAATTATCATTCTGTAATATGGAGATAGCTGTTCAAATCACGACTATTATAATTTGCCATCAAAGTTTTTCATTGAGTCGATTCGTTGAGACTTTATCTGGCGATGTATTCGAAGAGGTCACGGTTTGTTGGGTTGCGAGTCGATGTTTAGAGGGCTAAGGGGCGGAATCACTGGCGCCCGGAACCTTCCAATTAGCGTTGCAGGAGCACTCTCTAAGGGAGCTCTTAGGCCTCGCCATGTATCTAGGATGCTCTACAGTGCCTTGTACCGTGTTTAAATTACATGTGGAAACGACACTTACCTGATTATTGAACACTATGGGATCCACTTTGGGATCCTTGCTGTAATGAGCAACGTCCATATCCGTGCAATCAATCTCACAGCTTTACCCTGTCGAATTGAGTATTGACGCCCATTCTGCATGGCTTAGCCATGTTTACGTTCAATTCGCTCGTCCAAAAGGCCCAATCGTTCATTGACACAACCGCACTTCAGAATGTGAAGGGTTCCGATGCAACACCTTCGAAAGCCGCCCTGTTCCGCTTGCAGTTTCGCCTACCAGACTCCCAGACTCCACTGCAAGAGATCACAACGGAACTGTCCCTATCAGGACCACAAAGCTCTCGAGCTTTTGCACAAACGACAAGCGAGAGGCAGAAGCAACAAGAACGAGGAAATACATATGTTGGCAAGCTCCACCTGAGCGAGAGCTTTCTTTGCTTCTCGACCCTGCCCACAAGCTTCCATCCCAGCGCCAGTACTCAAGCATCGAGTGCGTTCACCGGCCAAACACAAGGTGCTGGACCCGCAGGCAATGGGTTCACGCTACCATTATGTGCTATTCGAAGGGTGGAGAGGCTACACACGCCAAATAATCTGTTTGCGTTAGCCATCACAACATGGAAGGGCTCCACTGCGCCGGGGGCCAAGCAGGGTATTGTGAACGATGCGCAACGTTTTACGTTACAACTTGCAGGGAGCCGTCAAGCTTCTGAACGCTTTTGTGATGGCTTGAGAAAGGGTTTAAGAGATGCTGTGAAGGAGGTCGACAATTTGAAAGCTGTCATTAGCGAATGCTATTCAGAGTATTTACTCTCGGGAACCAATAAGGCGGAGAGGGAAAGTGCAATGACGGCTAAAGGATCGAAAGAGCCCCCAGACGCGGGCCTCGGTATGGTCTTCAGATACCCAGGTGATGCTAAGAAGCTGAGAGAGCAGAGCAAGATGAGGCTATGGAGGGAATATTTCAGGGGTATGTTCCAGGCTATCTCGTTCGGATAGATACTAAATTGTATAGACAACGGCCGCAACGCTACCCTCGTCCGACAACCCACCTTTCACAAGCTCATCCGTGTCGGTCTTCCCAATCGTTTGCGTGGAGAGGTGTGGGAACTGACCTCAGGATCCTTATTCATGCGACTCGAAAGCCCGAAATTGTACACGGAGACACTAGCAAAATTTTCTGGACGCGAGTCGCTAGCTATCGATGAGATCGAAAAAGATCTCAATCGAAGTCTTCCTGAATACCCAGGCTTTCAGAGTGAAGAAGGCATCGGACGGTTACGGCGTGTCCTCACGGCTTATAGCTGGACTAATGAAGAAGTCGGTTATTGTCAAGCTATGAATATCGTGGTCGCAGCACTCCTTATGTAAGGATCCTACCTTGGGGTATCAGGCTACACTGACAGACTTTAGCTACATGTCGGAATCGCAAGCGTTCTTCCTTCTCTCCGTTCTGTGTGATCGACTTCTTCCCGGCTATTACTCTACAACCATGTACGGTACACTACTGGACCAACGAGTCTTCGAGTCACTGGTCGAAAAGACAATGCCAATACTTTGGGATCATCTGGTGAAGTCTGATGTACAGTTATCTGTTGTCTCATTGCCTTGGTTCCTTTCATTGTATATAAATTCCATGCCTCTGATCTTCGCGTTCCGGGTCCTTGACGTCTTCTTCCTAGAAGGTCCGAAGGTCTTGTTCCAGGTCGGCCTTGCTATTTTGAGAATCAACGGAGAAGAACTGTTAGATATAACTGACGACGGTACATTCATATCGATACTCAAGAACTACTTCTCTCGTTTGGACGAATCTGCGCATCCCAAATCGGAGAACGAAAAATTGCGAGCTGTGACGAAGTTCCAAGAGCTCATGGTGGTGGCTTTTAAAGAGTTTGCTGGCATCACTCAAAGCACGATTTCAGAACAGCGCGCAAGGCATAAGGATACCGTTCTAGAAAACATTGAGAGCTTTGCCAAAAGGACGTCGATAAGGAATCTTGGACCTGACAGCAAACGCCTGAGTCTGGACGACTTGGGATTTCTTTATGACCGCTTCTACACAATCTTGTATGAGCGACAGCAACGCATGCAAGTGATGCGCGAAGAGTCGGACAGACGGGCCAACGCTAGCAGAAACAAGGCCACAGAACTTGTGACTGGTGTTCCTGGTAATACCAGTATTGAGATAGGTCGAGTCGGTTTGGGGCCAAGCCCAACCATGATGAACTACGATGGCTTCAGAGAATTTTTGGCCGGTATCACGAGATGGGCTATCACAGATGTACCAACTGCTACTCATAAAGACTCTATGTCTGAGAAGGAGGGCAGTATATACTCAGGTCACAGTGGGAGAAATCGTAGTTTTTCGCATTCACCTTGGGGCGTGGGCAATGCTGAACCTGCAGACCATGACTTTATGCAACGTTTGTACGGGAAATGGAACAAGAATGACAACGATGGATTGAATTTGCAAGATGTCGTGACTGGTATAGCTCATGTCAAAGGGACAAGAGACATCATGGCGAGCATAAGTTATTTCTTCGACTTGTATGACGATGACAACGATGGAAAAGTAGATCGAGAGGGTATTCTACGCATTTCGGAGGCTCTCCTCTTCCTAACACGGAGAGGTCTTGGAAAGAGTCCAACTCCATCTTCGACCTCTCTTACAGACGATGGCCTTGACTCAACGAATTCCAGCATAGATGAGAGATTCTTGAGCAGTGTCAGCGCCTTCATTCGTCGTTGCTTCGAATACGCCGACCCCGATCACCCTCAAAACCAAACCAACGGTACCACAGAATCCGATGCCCAACTCAACGCCAGCGCCGACAACTTCGCGGTTGGCGACTCTGACTCTGAAGAAGACCTCCTCGACCTCGGCTCCAAAACCACCTCTCCAGTGCAAACAGCCTCTGATACCCGCCCCATCCCTCTCC
>NAPT01000498.1:0-22447 GCA_002927785.1 Cladonia uncialis
GGGCTGGCGAGGTGGGGGGGGCATTCTCTTCGGCCTCGTTCATCTCGTCCGAACTATTATTAATTGATTAGATCATTTAACATCATAACCAATCTAATGGATAATTCTTACATGTTCATTTCTCCCTGCCCTTCAGTGGCTGGCAAATTGCCAATCCATCCCGACGGAGGCGAAGGGACCCGCGAGGGCAAGGTACAGTCCGACACAAAGGCCGAGCGAGGAGGGGACGAAGAAGCCGCAAAGCCCCCATGGCAAAATCAATTGGCAAGGATTTTCGGTTTCACCCATTTAGAACCTGAGACCTCAGCTACAGCTGCACACCGGAAGAGACTCTGAAATGATTTCCTTGACTCCTTATGATGAAGGTGTTCACGATCCTCTTATGACATGCTTAATGCGAGCATGGGGATGTTAGACTTAGCCATTACTGCAAAGCAGTAAACAATGAAGTGATAGCATCTAGCTCGTGAGCTAGCACTCTGGCCGACCAAAGAGTATGGGAAGGTAATGCTTTGAAGAATATCGCGATGCAGAGTCAGAAGTCCGCAGAACTTGAATAAAGTGAAGCTTCTGAATTCAACAAGTGCATGAGCTGTGATATGTGAATCTGTCGCGACCGACCCAATATAGGACCAGAATACTTCGCGACGGAATGGTATTATCCGATGACTGGCATTATCTTCTGGCTGTTATTCCTGTTAGCTCCGATCCTCACATTCTCGATGAACGGCGCTATGTGCATGGCTTCCGTCCAGTCCACAAATCCTGCCTTCGCACCAAGCAGCAGTGAGACCATCAAAGGTCCAAATTCGCCGATGATTTTGAGCAGTTCCAAAAGGGTGTTGTGGAAGAGCTCCGGATCGAAAAAAATCTCTTGCGTACCGGGCATGAAGCCTTCTGGTAGGGTAGGCTGAGACCTCTGGCGGTTAGCGCATGTAGGAGCCCTCAAGCACCACAAAGCTCTTAGTGTTTTGCCATCTCCAGCACGGACGGCTGGTACCTAGTGAGTAGAGTACCAGTGCGTACTCACAGCTTACTAACGAATGCTCTAAGCACAGCCACAATCATTCTTTGTCTATATCCAGCCAGGAATTTCCTTTTCCCACTTTAATGTACTATTTTCTCAAATTAGCCTCAGGTGCTGCCACATGGATGTCTCATACCTACGGCATAGTGATGTTGAATGGACAGCTCACTGGGCTTAGCACCGCCACGTGCGGCCTCATCGATCACAATACGCGGAGCGGTGCATGTTCGTAGGGCCTCGTCTGCAGCATTGAAGCATGTCGTGATCACGTGTTCCGCCCTCTTCAGAGTATCTTCGAACAGCTCCTGGGTGGATTGTCGGAACCTGGGAATGTCTTCCTTGTTTGGATCAACATTCTCAGCGGCTTCTTCTCCTATGTTGTAGGATGATTGTGCCCCCTACAGATATATGCTAGAAATTTTTTCCGGAAGCCAATCTGCTACTCTGCCGTTCTGATCCATGACTTTTGCGTGTATACACCGTCCATGAATGACGGCTGGAAGGTGATGTATCGCCTTTCATAACTCCAAGGCTATGTCTTCAAACCCAAATTGGTGAAACGTAATTGATCCTTTGTGGATGTGTCAACTGTACATCATGATGGAACCTCCGACCCATTAGGCTAGGCACTGCAGACCACCCATGGGAGTCTCGAAAAATGCGGGGAATGAGTAACGTAGGAATCCTGAATCGGTCTCAGAGATGCTTAGTGGCAACGATGAGCTGCCAGTGGCCGTCAATACCACGCCCCGTCATCTTCACCCCCTACGCCACACAGATTCGCTCTTAGGATATATGCTGCGTGCATAGATTCTTCAATGGTGAAAACAGAACCCCGTGCCGTAGTGTAGTCACCCCTTCTAGGCTGGTTGCTCGGGGCTGTCCAGTTGTTCCTCTGCTCCTCTGGAGCCTTGCTGGTTTTCGGAGGATCCCTTTGTTAATCTCCATTGGTCTCGCGCGGCATGTTATAGTAAGGGGTCGTCGCTCCTCTCTGATTAGTACTTAAGTTCATAGACGCGAAACTTCTCGTGAAATTCTCTATAAGTGTAGAGTTTTGTTACAGGACACCTAATAGTACCCTGTCAGTGCTGCTGAGTCCGATTAGACGTTCGTCTTCCTTTTTCGTGTTTGAGTCCTCCTTCTTTCCCTTCTGTCGAATTACTCCGCGAATGGTGTTCACCACCTTCTCGAAATCAGTTGACCCACCCTCCCCAACGATTCCGCCGACAATTCCCCTCACTGTCTCACTGTCCAAACCCTCGATCAACCTTTCCGCAACATCACGCCACACCATGGTCTCCAGCAAACTTTCCCGCCACTGTAAAAGGAAGTTTTTTCCTTTTACCGGAAATGATTCGAAGCATTAGCAGAGCGGTGTATCATCGCGCCTAGAGTAGCTACACTTCCTGATCTGGGCGACCTCCCACCTGCTCATGAATTGGGAAGAAGATAGTGTTACCCTTCGATGAGGTTGATAGGTGTGGGCTGCTTGATTCGTCCAAGTGGGTTGTCTAGATAATACCGGGTGCCGTAGAGGTCAGGGGTAATACAATGCTCGTCCTTGGGGGATTGCTATAAGAAACGGTAGATCATCGTCCTCAAAATCCCACGGTTGCACTAGTATTCAGAAGTTTTCGAAAATAATCTTTGGTCATAGTCGAAGCGTTTATACGTCCGTTGTGGCCTCGTATCTTTGTACTCCCCGAATCTCGCTATGTTTAAATGACTCGATGCATAGCTTGTTTTGGAAGACCCTAGCCGATAAATCTTCAGCGACAGTCCAAGTAAAGGTCGCAGAGAGCTTGCATGACCGATTCCCCGGCGTGATAAGGGTCAGACCACGGTCCTTCCGATACTGCGTGACCCGCTTACACAGGCCAGCAAGTCCTTACGCTCTCGACCGGCCGCACCGGTAGCGTATAGAACCCCAGCGAAGCACCTTAATAGACATCCACACAACCGAGGTCATCGAATGGTCTGGCTGCTGTTTCCCGGAATATAACCCCAGGTCCACACCAATCATGCTTTCATGCCATCTAATACCTGAGAAGCCTCAGGATGGCAAGTTGGCAGCCGCGAATCCCTCCAAGCAATGGCTTTGCAAAAGGATGCCCAGAATGTCTTCCAATTTTAATATCGAATCACTCTTCACCCATATGGGCATTAACTTTGGAGAGTGCTATATAGCTAATGGCCGCACGCAAGGATCCTTCGATTTTTGAGCTCGAACATCACTCTCAATGTCTTTCCCAAGAGTTCGTCTTTTATCAAGGTCGTTCTCAATGACTCGCTCGAAAGCGCGCTTGCTCGAGAGTGGAGAGACTAACAGACTGAACTAGATAACCCTAAGCGCTCGTCCGATTTGGGGCGAGGACGCCCACGGATCCACCCGTAGCATCGCCACGAAGGCCCAGAGCCCAGAGAGGCTATGGTGCCAGGACATCTCTTGGACGAAAAAGTCATGGACAGTAGCACTTGAAACGGTTGGTTTCGGAACCGATGGGCGTAAAACTGGCACGGAACCTGGCTCGAGATGGGGTCGAAACTCCTCGGAAACTCCTCGGAAGTGTGGAGTTATGATGCTATGGTATGGGCCACTAAGATGGCGAACGTAAGATATCTGATGCATTTCGAATTCTTTGAATGCTTGAAAAGTCTCTGAGACGACATAACGGATTCATGGCTCTTCAATAATGTCTTAGCGAGGTCTGACAGCATTTGGCCACTTTCTGTTTAATATGTTGCTGATGTGCTGAACGATCCTCGTCCAAGATTCTGGTTCGTGTCTTGTCCCTCGAGGAAAGGGAAAGGTGAGGCAACCTCACTTCGTGAGTATCCAAGACAAGCGCCCTAGGCTCCTGGATGTTATCAGCGGCTTTCAGTGCAGCTCCCACGTGAGTTGCTCCATCTGGTTTTTCTGGTCCTCCCTTTACATTCCTTCCGTGTCCTTTGATCCTTTTGGGCCGACTCAGAGCCTACATGTAATGCGTAGTCAATCGTTTGAAAGGGTAAAGAGCAACGTGCAAATTGAAAGGGGAAGATCAACCCCAAAAATTTGTTTGAGACAACGATCTCAATCGTACCAGAGAGTTTTGCCCATCGAGAGGACCCTAGAACCAAGAACTCGGGCTGAGGGTCCGCCCGTTGTACTTCTAGAGTAGTTTTCTCGGCCGGCCACTATGCCTCTACCCCTAGGCTTTCGTCTGTTTTCGGGCGAGGACGCCCACGGACCCAAGCCTAGCAGCGTCCTATGTGCTCTCCGGAGTGGGTGCCGCTAATGATTACGGTGGTGGCGAGGGTAATTGCGCAGATTAACAAGCGACGAAGGCCCAGAGACTTGTATCTTCCCAATAACTCAGGTCACCGGCGAGTCGATTCGCGGAAGCCGCCTTCACGCGTTGAGTCTAGTGGAATGTGGCATGCATAGGTCTGACGCTGCATAAGAGCCATCTTCTTTATTCCCCTTCGTTGTCATATCCTGAATGAGCACCAATAAGTTTTTGTTGTAAAGCACCCTTTGCGCCGCTTGGACTCAGCTCCTCAGAACCGACAAATATAACAGCAGTGAGGCGATACTGATAGAGCGAAGACTCGTCGTGTAAACTCCGAACGTGAAGAACAAATGCTTGGTCTCCTTGGCGAGAGAAGTACTCTCTTTGCTCCAATGCAACTTAATCCATGACACGCTGAAGTGCATGCTCTGTTTCAAATAGTAAAAGAGCTGGGTTTCATTCCCCTAATTTTTTTACGAGGCCAAATCCGCATCTCTCGCTTGAGCTGCACGGCCCTTTACCCAGTCGTTTTATATATACTTGATGATAAATATGTCAAAGCACTGTCCGGTTTCTTTTTTTTTTCTTTGGTATCAGTATCTCGTATCTTCCTGCCGTTATCACATCAGCGTCCGAACCGACACAACAGCCTACATGGAGAGAACATACCACCTGTCCTAGTAGCCACCACCATACATCCAACGCTCAGTTAACAGTCGCAGGACTATGAGATAGGGAGGTAGTACGAAGGGGATTGCGTTGCTCGGCAAAAGACTGCTGCATTGGTCGGGCATCTTCACATACTAAGTCTCGTTGACTTTGTCGAATGCAGCGCGAAGTCGAACATTGATCACCTCGCATATGCGTAAAATGGACGACACGAACTTCCTTCATATTGTAGAAGACACATTGCTCTCCAGAAAGATCTAGCAGAAATATCACCATCTTCCCCAGCAGAAGCACCACCTTGTTCGAACGTGTCATTGTCTTTTGCAGCGTTTTCAAGTCGCCCACCATAGCACATTCGCGACGACAGCTCTTCGACACCAGCAGTCATTCTGTATTGTCTGGTCAACATGGTGTAGTCCATGCCATTTTCAATCTGCCGAGCCATGAGCGATGTGGCCAATTGTGGCGCGAAGATGTTGTATGGTAGGCTGTCAGGGTCATCTTCATCGAGCTGGGGTGGAGTGACGGCACGGTAGGAAGCTCAGTGAATAATTGGGCTGGTCGAGATTTCGGTATCTCCAATCTTCTTCCAAAATCCGTATTGGTGACGATTATGATCCGCCAATGATGAAGGATCAAGGCTCGATAGAAAACCTGGAATTTGGCAGAGTAGTGAGTTGAATCAGCAAACGTACTCTTCATTGTACTTCCCTTCAATGCGGATTTTGACATTCGGAAGTTGCCCCATCCAAATGGGTTTTTTGTAGAACTGGATCAGACTGGCACAAGATTAAATATCCGTTCCATGCCCCTGGATTATCCAATAACTCTCGAGATGTTTTTCTTTGTCACACATATTTTGAACAGTAACTGTTCCCAACTGTTGGACTTCAAAAATGCGTCTCGCTGATGTAATGCTTCGGTGGCGGCGTCCTGTGATCACTCTGCCAGGCTTTGCGCAGAAGCGAACTTGCAAACCGCCAATATAGGTACCTAGCTCGTGGACGATGATCGCTTTTGAACTGAATTCGTTTCAATTGGAATGATTGGCTGGTATATGATGAGGTGACGCCGAGAAACTCAGCGTGCAAGCGCACTTATATCAGGAGAGCCGCATACCGCGTTGCAAGCGAGTGGCGGTCTTTTATTTTTTGGTCCTTTTTTTTGGAAGGATTCTGTGCATGCGTGAATGTTCGGGGTAATTTATTGACGGAACGCGAGGTCCCGCAGAGTGACGGGCCAGGTGGTCATCATCTGATGACGGGCGTTTGAAATCCCGGAGGAAGACGAGCTCTTTTGCGACAGTGCCGGTGGAGGCGAGGCATGCTTTGCGAGTATGCGTCGGTGTGGAGGCAGGTAAGCTTTCGTTGGAGCGGGAGGAGGGCCACGGCCATAACTGTATACATCGGCGCCAAACGGAGCAGCACTGCCACAAAGGGTAGTACATGTGGCATTCTCCATCAGAAGTGATATGAAATGAACTGGGAAAATTTAGAATGCATTCGGTATCGACGTCGTAACAAGTAGACTGGGTATCCCATTGCGATCAGTCGATTGAAGAACGGAACTCGTAACATGGAACTCCAAAGTCCATAGAGGAGGCTTGCTTGATGATTGTCTGCAAAACGTAAATATGAGCATTTGCGATTTTATAGGAACAAGTATAATGAACATCGGATAGATATATATGCATAGTATAAGCATTGAATAGCGGACGCAAAGTACATGACCTAGCTCTGAACTTCCCTGAAGGCGACGACGATCGCTATGCATGTGCAAAGAGGTGGAAATGGGTGAAGGGAAGGAAGGGAGGGAGATGTTGCATTGCTTTATATACTGTAGGATGGCGGAAGGAAAGTCTTTTCGAAACGTGAATAGTGTATCGAATTTGGAATCCTCTAATGAAGAGAATGACAATAAATTCTTCGTTGAATGACGAAGAGTTCATTTCGTATCGAGCAGGTTTTATCTGTTAATTCTCTTACAGTGAATGCATGCGACTAATCGACAGCATGGACCACGACGCATGAATTCATAGGGTATCAGAAAACGAAAAAGTTCCCGGGACCCGAAAAGAAATGAGAGAGAGGCTTGGATAACGAGCTTTCGTCAACCTTCACCCAGTGACTCCTGCAGTAGGGCATCGTCTACCTTCACAGCCTCGATGTTGGTAGGAAGTCTCTTGTCGGCTTTCCTGCTACGCGTTGATCCCCCTTCCTTTTTATCTGCCCGTCTCTCATCAAAAGTACTGAGCACATCCTTGGCTTTGGGGTTACCACTTGAAGCTGCTGGCGCGATACCCCACTTTCCAAGCATCCAACCACCCATCCGCTTACCCAGCGTAGACTTCTCGGGGGATGCTACATCAGCTGTGTTCGGGCTTGTTGATACTCCACCAAGAAGTAAGCGATTGTAGTCACTGCTGTTGTAGCCTCGTGTTCGGTTGGCGCGGTAGGCAAGTGCTTCAGTAGAACTAGTGACAGGCACAGCAGATGCAGTGGAAGTACCTAAGGAGGTTCGAGGAGTGAAGCCATGGTTGCCAAGATACTGTGACCCCTTGCCTTGTAGTTGGGGAATGTCGACGCCCCGGCTGGATAGCAAGCTTTCATGTGAAGAGGCTCTATGTAGCCGAGGCCGCTGCTGCTGCACTGATGTGTGAATGTCGCTGTTTGAGCCAGTGTTTAGATCATCCGCTAAAGAGCACTTTGCTAAATCGTCTTCTGGCTCTTCCAGTATGGTGCTGTGCTCCAGCAGTGGGAAATTGGCGTTGTCCATATAGTCATCTTGAAAGTCAAGATCTGCTGCTTCTAACACATCAGCAATGCTTTGTGAAGCTTTAGAAGGAGGCTGTGCTGAGAGACTTCTGATAGAGATGTCCGAGTCACGTTTAGGCCGTCTGGGATACAAGTACGGCGATCCCAAAGTGGTGGATCCGGGAGTTGTGGGTCGTGATGAGTCCATGGCGTCGTCCGTGCGATCAAAGAGCGACATGTTCTGGAACACGGAGCTTGGAGAGCTCGGAAGTGAAGACCCGGCACTTGACGAAGGGGCTTGCGATGACTCCATCGACCATTTATGGGCATGGGAGGACTGTGAAGCGGGAATGGTAACAGAAGTCCGCGAGAGAATAGTGGCGGCGGAGGAAACTGGCGTAGGCCGCATCCTTGGGGAGTTGAGGATTCGAGGGGTGTGTACACCAGTGGTCGGCGTGCGAAGGCCTATTGTGGTGATATTTCGCCGCTTTTTTGGCCTTCCCAATCCCACAGCTTTCTCCCTAGCTATCTTAGCCACCGGTGCAGCGTGGTAATGATGATGTACATGGAAGTCTGGGGTGCTCTCGGTAGGAGTTTTAGTGACTTCACCGTTAAGATCTTCGTTGAAGCCTATACCCGTCGAAGATGATGCCACGGGTTGGTGAAGCATGATCTGTTCACGGAGGTTGTCCACTTCCTCATTAGACCCCATCAGCAACTCTCTCAACTCAACAATGCCCATCTGCAAATTGGCATTGTCCTGAAGAATGTCTTTGACAAAGTGGGACACCACGCTGTTGCCACCATTCTTCTCAATTGTTGTTGCGGCTGCTGCTCCTTTCAATCGTCCTGCTGCACTCTCTAGCTCCCTCTCAACCGCTCTTCGTCTCTCAAACCGCGCCACAACTTCGGTATGCCTTGCGCGCTCCTCCTTCGCTTCTCTTTCTATCCGATCGATCTGCTCTTGTAGGTCGCCAATGGTACGCTCAGCGCCCTTCCATCGCTGGATAGCGGTACGTTCCATATCTTCAGTGCACTCCAACTGCTTTTGAAGCTCGTCCTGTTCCTTTTCCATAGTAGCGAGCTGCGCCTCAAGTTGTGAGGTTTTCGTGGCCAGGACAGTCAGCCTGTCTAACTCTTTACGGGTGGATTCGAGGGTAATTTTAAGGGACGATATTTCCGCATCAGCATTGGCGACGGCACCATTGATTTCTTCGAGTTGGTCCAGCAGATACCGATTCTCTTCTATTGTCTGAGCGTTCGCTGCCTCTACCTCTTTCTTATCCTTCTCGAGCTTGTCGATACTCGCTGCCATCTTGTGGCGTTCAGCCTCCGCTTCCGCCATGTAAGCCTCATGGCGAGATAGAAGAGCCTGCAAAGGGAAGGTTAGCGGCATATCTGTAGCCAGCGTGCGAATCTGAGCCCCAGCATTTCGAGGCATCTTGCTCGAAGATCTTGGGAGTACGGACAGCCCTCATGAACAAAACACGTCGTGCTACAACAAACGTCGCTTGAATTTCGTAAGAGAGTCGGTACGAGGCTTATTCTTGAAAGTGCCACAGATTGGACTGCAACCGAAATGAGCACTTACTTGACCTATTTGAGCGGCATTCTGCAGGTCTTTCTCGAGCCCCTCAATTGCTGCCTCGTTGTGTTCTAAATATGCGCACTGCTCTCGGCCGCAACAGCATGTCGCCGGGCGCTCCATACCACGCATTCCACCAAGAGGTTGCGACAGGAGTGAATCAAGAGTAGCGGAGGCCGCTGAGGCGACCGGCAGTGACGACATTTCATTGGTGTGACCTCGCAGTGGTAGGCTCACGAGGCTTCTCCATCTCTTCAGTATTGTCACGCACTTATCAGAGGTCGAGTTGTGGGAGGACGGGAGGGTTACAGGATGTGGAGCGCATGTTTGAGAGTTGCGTGACGTTGGAGCGATGATTCGCCCAGCCACCTTTTTCCACCACGCCAAACAACATCGTCATATGAACTATATCTGTGTCTCCAATGATACCACACATTACAAAGATGGAGGATTACTGTACATGCTTAGAATCCATATCACTCTATTTACGGATGCTGAGCTGCTTGCATGTTTACTCTATATGATACAACCGCTTCCCTTATTGTATACCGTTCTTTTGCTTCTCCACTAGTCGAAGTCCGGACTAACCTGCCATGCTAGGTAATTATCAATATATGTACTAGATGCTATAAGATAGCGGTGTGACACTGTCGCGGTCACTTGAGCCAAACCCAACAAGCGTCCACCCAGCCATCTTTGTCGTAGCCATGCCACCATGCATAGGACCATCGCGTCATCTCACAGAAGCCGAAGTTCGCTGAAATTTGAGCATATACTTCAGAGATTCTTTTCCTTCTGAGGTCTTGCGAGCGGCTGTGTACTGTATGCGTGCGGGCTCCGTTTTGTCTCACCCGGTTGCCAGAACACGGCTCTCTTTATAACCAGCAACACCGCTCCCCCATGCAGACATGTCCGAAAGGTTGCTAGATTATCTCGGTCGTAATAATCATTGATAAGATCAAGGACTTCCCCCAACCTTTTGACCTCCACCAGCCCCGTCATGTACACTTTGCACCTTCTTATACTCTTCCTCGAGCGCCCTCTGCATCTCAAAATCCGCCTGCCGTTCTTTCTTGATCCTTTGTTGCTCCATATCTCGTATGACCCCAGCATGCATTGCCTAAAGATAATTAGTAAGCGGGGTGTAATTGAATATCAGAATGTCGATCTAGGTATTCTTACCGCTTTCTCCGCTTGTTGCTGGTAATGGACCATGATCACAATGCCAATGGCTCCTAGAGAAGTCCCAGCGAGAGTGAGTTTGGCAGCTCGTGACATGCTATGGTTGTAGAGGATATATGCGTAGACGAAAGGAGGATGCCGGATGATAAAACATAAAGCGACTACTCTTGGCGGAGCCAGGGTCTGGAAGCTCCGACTACAGCTCAGAAATGCAACCTTTCGCACTCTCTCAACTCGATTTTGGATTTTAATAGCAGGCACTCGCCATCATGGTAGGTCATTTGGTTTCGAGAAGCTCTTAAGGTACTTGCTAACTCCCTCAAAAGTCTGCACAGAACTCCAAAGGCATTCAAACGCTTCTAGATGTATGTCTGCACTCTACATCCCACATAACCCACCACTAAAGTCCACCCAAGGCCGAGAGAGAAGCCCAGAAAATAGTTCAGAAAGGTATGCTCCGCTTGCGTCAATACTTCCACGTTCTACAGCAACTAACACCTCTTAGCGCGAGAATGTACCTGTTCCTCCTCTCCCATTGCAACCTCTCCCCTCTCCTAACCGTCCCTCCCAGACCGTTCGAAAAGAGTCAAAGACGCCAAGAGCGAAGCTCAAAAAGAGATTGAAGAATACCGAAAGAAGAAAGACGACGAATTCAAAGAATTCGAGAAGAAGGTGCGATGCTCCCGTACCCTCAATAATCACAGAGGAATGAGTGAGAGCATGGATTGATACGTTTGGCTTTGGCAGCATACAAGCGGCAACAAGAAAGCTGAAGAAGACGCTGATAGAGAGGCGGAAGAGCAACTGAAGAAAATCAAAGAGGCGGGGAGCAAGACGGGAGATAAGGTTATTGAAGAGTTGTTGAGGGTGGTGACGGAGGTGAAACCAGAGGTTCCTGATAGGGTCGCGGCGCCGCCGAAGGCATGATAGGTGTGGACGGAAGGTAGAGTGTTTGTGAGGGGGGAGCAGAGTGAGGGGTGTACGATGGCGTTGTACGGGTTGAGATAGATACTGGCATGGGTCTGCTCTGTACAGTGTGTGCACTAATGGAAATAACTTCAATTGTCCACCAGTGCAAGCATCTCCGATTGAAAGGGGGGAAACTTGGCTTGTTCATTGGGTTTAACACCGGTTGGAGAAACACAGATGTACGTGCTCAGCTCTTGGCCTCGTGTATCATATCGACCTATCACCTACAAGAGCTTGAGACGATACCAACACGTCAGCCAATCACTGATCATACTCCACACTCGGGCTCGCTACAACTTTCAAGCCATGCATACATATCCCTATCTCAACAACAACTACCCAGATTATGCTGCATGAACGGCTTAAGTCCTTGAACGCCAGCACTAGCCCAACTACAACATAAAGCTGGTAAACCCCCCTCGGCTTCTCTTCTCTTCAAAGCACAACCATCCCACTTCCCCAACCCTAAAAGCACCAAACAAATCCGCTGCACCTTCACCGCCCTCACCTCCCTCCCTCCCATCATACAACAGCTTCCCCACCATCAACAAACCCCCCTTGCCTCGACTTTGCATCCAAGCCCCGAAACATGCAGTCAGGCTCCTACCTCAGCGCACAATAAAATCACGTCGCGACTCCCAAATACACGCCACCATCACTATATTCACTCTCTAACAGGATATCTTGGCCCCGAAAGGCCCCAATGAAGATAATAACCGCCTTGTGCGTGGCTACGTAAAGCCTATTGCGGACTTTCCCGCTGAGGGCTGCTCTGTGGCCGGATGAGTACTCTTCATGACTATGGAGGTACATGAGGGGGATGGGTCCATCTTTGTTTTTTTCATGGTCAGATCTAGGAATATGATAACCTGCGCCTTATTCTCTTTTTCTATCGTAGTCCTGTGTTTGCGTTGGGTTTGTGAGCCTTTTGGCTAATTAGAACGGGGAGATAGGTCAGTATCTTTCTGTGGAGGAAACGATGGGGCCGATGATGTTGTTCCCGCGTGTTGGGAACTCTGGCAGGCAAGGTTTGAGGATCGAGAGGGTCTAGAGCTGGATATTGGGAGGTTGGAATGAAGTCAGGCGACTGTGGGGCGGGTGAATTCTGTAGTCGTCAAGTAGTGGGCGGTTTCGTGACTGCGATTAAGCGACAGACGTGGAATAGTCGCTGATGTCCTCATTTTGCGATGCTGTGGACTGTCTTGACATTGAGAAAAGTAGCTACACACATCAAGATGAAATATACCCGTGTATAGAATCGCAAATCGCGTCATCTCCCAGCTCGCTCAAATCTGGATTGAAATCATTGAATAACCATTCACCATCATTCATCAGCCCGTATTTCGTCAGATATTCTCGACACCATAAAGCTTGCTCTGGTGCGTGAATATGTTCATCTCGAACGATGTGACCATGGCGCTTACACTGGGCGCCAAAAAAGGGGAAAAACCAAGAATCAACAGGACTGGTGGAGTGATTGATCAGGGTGTCCGACATGCTGCAGACGGTAATCTCCGTCGTAAAAAGATCGTATGTCAGAGTCCAGAGGTGTAGCAAGCGTGGCTCATATCCTGGCCAATGAACCAAAGCGTTTGCACCCCCTAGTGCATTGTCGTCCCTTGACATTAGATATCAGAATGCTCCACGCCTTTCAATTTCTTCTGGGCCCCGTTCGCATCGTTTGTGACAGCGACTTCATCTCCGCTGGGATGGGTTTTCCGTGTCGTTCTGGCTGCGATCTCAGCCCTGATGAAATCACCTATCCATGAGTCTATCGGTGTTTTACTTATTCCATAGAAAGGACAATACTTTGCAGTATCAGCCCACTCAGCGATACCAACACCATCAGAATCCACGACGTCGTAATCCTCACAATTGTCGAGCAAAGCTCTGATACAGGTCACCTTTTCAACCTTTGTAAGCCATTCAAACTTCGTCAAGGCGATGTGAAAGGCTGTCGTGTAATGTACTGGCCTTTCGTAGGCCTTCCACCAGTCGCTGTCATGGCGTGAGACGCGTTGACATGGATTGGCTCCATAGCTCAGCATTAAGGCAAGAATTTTGCCGGCCCATTTTTCAGAGTCATGAGTAGGCACTATGTTGACCACAGCAAGAGTCCACGGTGTACTTCGCTCAAAAGTTTGATTTGGATCTGCCCCATTCTCGAGGAGGACTTGCACGACCTCGAATAAATTTGAATGATAATGTTCGAATGCGTAACAGAGCAAAGGCCGCCCAGCCCTTTGAAACAATTTCTCGCCTTCCTTCTTAATGGTTTGGGAGACATACAAAGTCAGACCATAGAAGACAGCCAGACACAGGACGTCTGTATGCCAACCTCGAAGCCCATTAAAGCAGCTCATGTAATCAAGGCTGGCCCATTCTTGCCGTAGCAGGGAGCATACTCGATCTAATTCATCAACGAAAAGGGTTTGGGCAGAGCCGGTGGAGCGTTCTGCACACTCAACTCGCAGGAAGAATGTGTCTAGAATTACAAGATCATTTTGCTCGGGGCTATCCACCAGAAAAGCTGGCTTATGATGCGGATCCGTCTTTAGCAGACGAAGAGCCATTGCCATAAGAGATACTTCTGGATTTCGTAAGAGGTTACGATCTGCCTTAGCCACCATTTGGCTGAACACTTCAGTATTAAGGATATACTCTACACAAGTTCGGTGCAGGAATGTTACATTAGCTTCGCAAAGATTGGATGTGTCATCGCAGTGGACCAGGCCACGGCAGCTGCTTTGTATACGTCGCTTCATCGCTGCGCATTGTTCCTTTTGATTAGGGGCATCATTGCCACTGAATTCTTCTTCGAAGTAAGCTTTCTCGGATATTGCTGTTGAAGGGTCTTTCATAGCGTTACACATCTTCCATAAAGTGTCCGCTCCGTGTTGGGAAAAAAGATCTTCGTGGGCGTTTGTACTGGCTGCTAATTGCAGCAAATTAATTGCATCAGGTAAGCGGACTTTAGGTATCTTAGCCACAATACTCTGGTAAAGCTGCTCGAGGCCTTCTGGTAAGCTGCCTACCAGCCGGTGGAGGTCGCTACCATCAGCTTCTGCTTCAATAGCCATAACAAGTTGTGTGACTACGAGATTAACCCAAAGAAACACGCCCTCGGCCTTCCGTACGACGTTGTCGATAAGTTCCTGATCGAACGTCGCTGTCGTACCATCTGGTTGGGAAGCCATTAGCTCCCAGGCGGCTTTCAATCTTCTAGTCACATATGATGATATATCTGGGTTGGTGAGACGGTGGATTGCCAGGGTTGGATAGATTGATAGGCGGAGTTGGATATCAACATCCGCGCGACTGGCGATGCACGTTTTGATAGAAAGCTTGCTGCCCTTTGAGGACTCCACTAAACCTTTTAGAAAGTCCAATTGATCTGCATGGTTTCCGTCACACTCATCAAAGCCATCGATGAATAACACTAATTTGACATTGGTGGGAAAAGTGGCAACGATGCTTCGAAGAGCTTCTTGCAAGCCCTTTTGGGTCCATGGCCTCTCTGTCGTCTTTTCCATATACGGCTCAAGTACCCGGATGAGCATGGAAGACGCTCTCTTGCTGATACCATGAATTTCTTCAAGGAGTCGATACACAAGCGCATGCAAGAGCGACACAAAAGCTTTCTCTTGGGGATATCCGAGCTCGTAGAAGAAGTACGAGATAAGAAAAGTTGGGATTGCAGTCTTGGATACCAACTCTTTTGTACGCTCGTTCTCAGTCAGGTATTTCATGAGCGATGATTTTCCTGAGCCTGGTTTTCCTGATATCCAGAAAATGCGTTTATCGGATCGAAGCCAATCCACAAAGCCAGGCTCGGAACCCTCAGTACTCCAAATCCATTGGAAGCTCTCTGTATGATTCTCTAAACTTTCGTACCGCCGGGGGTTGCGGCAATGAGGTCGGAGACTGTCCAGGAGCGCTGTTAGGCGGTCAGCTTGCTAGACCAATCACGCTTGCGTAAGCATCTTCTTACCTTCATAGATCCGCTTGGCATTTGTATTTACTGGATATCCGAATTAGATCATACGAGTTGACGCAAGACCATACGTACGTGCTGAACCGAAGCCTGGCAATTTCGATACCTCACATAGTTCGAGAACATTGCCTTCGACTAATTTAAAATTTTTGGCGTCGATCTGAACTTTGGGGTTGAATCTACACATGTCGCTGTGCGTTGCTTCGAGCTTGACCTGATTTTCATGGTCTCCTGGAAGCCCTATCACGGCAGATGTTCGAGGCACAATCTATGATCTTTAGCAAACTTATAATGATCAATCAAGATTGAAACACTCACATTACCGATACCTTCATAGAATGTCACTATTTTGTAACGATCAAGCTGATGCCTCCACTGAGTCTGCAAGGAGTCCGAAAACAATGAGCCTTTCTTTAAGGCTTCCATGATGTCGTTTGAGGTAATTCCTGGTAGAGACTGCGCAATCCTGACTGAGGCTTTCCCGAGGGAGATCTTCCAGTCATCACCAGGTCCGCCATGAGGCGTACCGAAGAAGACCAGCCCATATCTTTGTGCTTCAGCTTAATGATTCTTGTGATATTAAGTGGACACTTACGTTGCCTCTTGAATGTCCCGATATCTAGGATTAGTCAAGGCATTCACAAGAGCCTTTGAGCTTCAGTTCCTGAAGCCAGCTTTCTGGGCAGGGATAATTACCTGCTTGATCAGGATTCCTCCCAGACTATGTCCGAGCAGTAGTAAAGGGCGTGTTGGATCCTTCACAGCATGTCAAACAGTGCGCAGCATTTGACGCGCAAGAAAACCAACCTTCCTTCTCTCAAGACGAAGACACTCTAATAACTGATTCGCTTCATCCAAAAACCGCCCTTGCGAATTGCCAAAGACTGGGCTCGAGTTGTATTCATATAGGAAAATACGAGCAGACGGCTGCTGCTGCGGTATCCTATCTCGAAGCCATAGGTTGCCGCTTTTTTTGTCTTGCCATGTGCCAAAAGCATGTGACTGTTTCCCTTTGGGATTCAATCCATGAATTGCTACGATACTGATGGATGGCAATAGTCAGTATAGGTGTTATCAGCAGCTCAAATGCCAGCCTTACTCCAAGGTAGGTTCGACGGAACCTTCTGCGTCACCAATACCGGTACCCGCGTACAACTGCTCTAAGGACGACTTACTCCCAGTAAGCATATGTTCATAAGGAGCATAGAAAGGAACTCTACCATTTCTCAAAAGGCTGATGGTATGTTGATGCTTCCAAGGCCTCAGGTGACGACGGACTTGGGATGAATAGCGTGGGGGTCGGTCACGTGTAATTTCTTGGCGCAACGGCCAACACACTATCCGACCCAAATACCGGAGGGCCACGCTTTTGCAACAACACGAGCAAACAAGAAAGACATCCCAGATGTGGCTGCTTGCCATCTCAATATGTTACCAACACTTTCAAAAGAAATCCATCCCAGTAGTGGACACGAGGTTCATTGATAAAATTCAGAAAGCAGCCTGAGCCTGAGTCTCAGGGATCATCGCACCCAAGTCTGACAACAGCAATTACCACAAGAAAACTTTGGTGATATGAGTATATATTACCTTCCATATATAAGTCTAGCATCTATGTAATAAGGTAGTAAGACCCATCATTAACCCAAAAATTAATTTCGTCATTACCATCGACCAGTTGTAGGATCGTTCCAAGTCGCAAGCAATGACAGCAAGAATCACACAACACCAATACCGCTCACTCACTCACTCGCTCATGGACATGACGTCCCAGCACCATAAACCTTACTACTGGTCGGGCACGACACGCAGAACGATCCCCAGCCGGAAGAGCTACTGTCGCTCGCACACTCGCCTAGCCCGACCACTTTCCCTGTACCAGCTTTGCATTGGAGGCCAGGGTAGAATTTCGCTGTATAGCAACAAGTCACGTTAGCATGTAATCCAATCCATTCATTCACATTCTTCCACTCCCTTATAAGAAAAGGAACAAACATACTTTCGCACCCATCCTTCTCGACCTGAATCAAGACACTCTTCGTCTTCGCCGACTGGCCAAAAGGCATATGTGCAACTTCATTTATGACTGTTGAGTATGGAGCACCGATCTCGAAACATTCGCCGGCATCACCACCGAAGAGAGGGGCGGTGTAGGTGTTGTTGGTACAGCCTTCGTCGATATAGAAGACTCCGTTGACACCGCATTCCTCGCAGAAGACGTCGCTGGCGGCGGCGAGGAGGGGGAGGAGGAGGAGGGTTAGAGATGTGGGAAAGAGCATCTTGGTGTTGTTATGGTGATGAATTAAATATTAGGTGGGTTTATTGTTGACTCGATGTGTGTAGGAGGTGTGATATTATTATTGTCCTTTGGAGAAACGAGGGTAGGTATGGTTGTATGTACTAGTATGAGGCCGAAGCAGGTCGGAAGTGGGAGCACGAGTGTATGTAGGGTATGTATGTACGGATGAATGGTCAGGTACAACAGCAGCTGGAGGAGGTAAATAGCGCACCAGCAGCTCGCTCAGTGGGGAGGGCCATGGTCTTATGAAATGTGACTATCTCGACCAGCATGACAGGGCGCAGCTGAAGTGAGTCTTGTTGATGTTCTAGAGGCCCAGGTTGTGTCTAGCGGCAGGGACAGCGTGAAAATGATTTATTGATTTTCGAGTCGTGCTTTGCCCAGTTTGTATGCCAAGCGTCCAAGTGTTGGGCGAGGCTTGTACGGATGCGCATCGGCCAATCGGCACTTTGGCCGCCCCGCTCGATCTGGATAGCGCAATGCAAAGATACGAGCTCTAGCTTGGGGAGAGCGCTTTTCTTGGAGTGACGGTGCCGTATGAATACTGGATCCAGCAATGATGAGTGATAATGAGTACACAAGTCCTGGTATCTTTGCCCCCCCCGGGCGGATAAGGTGGATAGCGTGTATGGATTCAGGCGGATAGGGTTCCCATACCCATGCCCATGCCCATGCCCATCCCCATCCCCATACCTAGACCCAGTATACGAACTGTGCATTCCGAGAACTCTCTCTGTCAAATAGACCAATGCCTGCCTATCATATGATCCAGACTTTGAATCAATCTCGACCTTCTACTCATGCACCTATTTAGACCACAAAAGCTCTTTCTCTTCTGTACTGAAACAGCAATTACTTATCTGAGCGGAAGCCTCCGTCACACTTATCACCACCTGGGAGTATCGAGGCGTTGCACTAGCAGCGCCTACAGACACGTCGCTATCGACTTTGTGCTACCTCCCACAGCACAGAGGTCTAACTGGTCAGACCAAGTATCAACTTGTCACTTACGGTGTCCGCCGACGAGACCAGCCATGATGAGTTAGCAGGGGCTTGTATACCCTGATCTCGTTATCTCGTACACCAAGTCAAGGTCTGGATAGAAAAAGCCAGCAACGACAGGATTGGAACCAGCCCCCCTGCTAGGTCAGCGTGTAGGCGAGACTACCCTTGCGTACCTTAGTGAACTCACCATCTCGACTGCGAAAGAAGACCAAGCAAACGTCAAAGCTCCATCATAATTTTCATCCAACAGCCAACATGAGATCATCGTTGCATGCTTCATGCTTCACGCATCTCTATCTCTGCAGCTCCAATTGTTCACAAGACCTATTTTGCTGTCACCGGACGTTGACCTCCCGAGATGCGGAGAGTGCATGCAGCGGATGCATGCAATGACAGGGAAGAGAGTGGAGAAGAATACAGCGATTGGTGCGCCTTGCAAGTACTGTGGGTCCTTGAAGGAACAACATCCGATCTACCCCTCGTGTCGCGCCTGTGATGCTATTTTTGACATCAACCAAAGTTGTCCTCCTGACAAGTAGTATATGTACAGGTGGGTGTCTCTGTCCCGAATATGCCTGTGATGCTCTCATTGCGAGTGCGAGAAGCTGGCGGCGGGAATCCTTTGCCTGGGATGGATGTGATTGATCAACAGTTGCCGTAGAGAAGACTCGCAACTGATACACCTGCAGAAACATGCGCAGCTGACGCACAATGACTTTCCTAATCTACGGTCTTCCCAAGACCAATCACCACGAGGAAATGATCGCTGGGTCACTGATGCACGATGAACGGAGACTATGTCTTGACGTAGTCAGCCAGAAGTTTACTTTTTTCCTTTTTATCGGCGACAATCAATTGGAGTTGTGGTCCAAATGCTCTGAACCCTGCGAGTGGGCCTGGCGGGAGAGGTAGCGCGTTGGATGGATAGGAGTAAGAGAGTTGTCTTTGGATTGACAGGCTCAGCTCCTTGGTCCCCGCATATATTCTGGTTTCTATGGTAAATGTGTACTATGCAGCATCGAGGTCTGAGAGCTAAAGGTACATGGATATCGGTAGGTCTTGTACGATGCTATTCTCCAATTCCCCTTTTTGCTTTCCGCAACGGCCGTTCAACTATGTGCATCTTATTATACGGGTAAAGCAGGTGAGGTGTCGGCGCTGCATTATGCAGCTAGCGTCGTGTTAATCCAATGTATTCAAACTCCTCTCTCCTTCTGTTTCCATATTCAGGTGTAATATCCAATAGTCACGGAAGATCCTTCGATCCCACCAAGAAGCCGGGTCTTGGGTTTTAGGATGCTGTCCGAGACGACTGACCATTTTCAAGCAACTCCCAAACGAGATTCTGCTGACGATCATCAAACTCGAGCCTGATCCTCAATCCCTCTATTGCTTCTACCGAGCCTTCCCTGCGGGGCAAACCTGCTCAAGGGGTTTGCTGGCAAGATTGTAGAAGAAGCTTTACAGAATACTGCCAGAAGACCTGCAACGGATTGTTGGTAGTGTCGCTAGATGTCTTGCCAGTGACATTGTCTTGATCCGCATCAAAGATCCGCAGCCTCCTTCGCGGGAGTTATGCAAAAGCCTAAGAATGGCGCTCCATGTCGGATAGAGAGACGAGTATCCTCTCTCTCGACATCTGCCCTTTCCAATCACGGATACGGTACTCGCCTTGCCTTTTCATATACATCAACTTGCCGCATCCTCTTTCGACACTCATATTGATGGCATGATTCAAATTCGCCCTATGCACCTGGCTGAGCTGGATTGGCAGTGCTCGAGGACTCCTCTCAGTGACGAGCCTAAGGTCGCCCCTACACGCTTCTACAGGTCGGACAGCGTATTGGGGCCGAAGAATACCGTGCTGTATGTGCACGTCGTGCCTACAATTTTACTACACCCGCTATTGGAAACTAATGGATATCGATTTAGACTACTGGTGTCTTCGATCTGGCTGTCAACTGTGGGCGGATATGAAAGCCTGGGAGTCTGCGGAGATGGAATATCTTCAACGCTATTGGGACATTCATGACATCTCACTGCATTTACGTCCTCTTCACCAGCTGCACTTTGCTCCAACACCATCAATGTTACCATAATAGCCCTCCGACCCAATATCTATTGCGTTTTGTCAAGTTCTTGGGGCCACGAATCGTCAGAGTCCTGCGTTTCACTTCTTTCGTACCTACGGGTCAAAACGTCCCATAACATCGCTCGAGCATCGTCCTTGAAAAGTGTCCCAGCCTCGACCTCAGTATATGGGATCTCATAAGACCGCCGATGTCTTAATTGATACACATGCCTCACGAGAAACCATCTCCATGGGGCAAATCGTGCAGTCTCTGAGAATGCAGCGGGCCAACAGTCAATGTCTCAATGGCTTATCCACATCTTCGCAGGCTGGAGGAGCCGCTAATAAGTGAGCTCGTGGAATTCTTGGAATCCATTGTTGCAATCCCATCATGTGGAAGACGTATGGGACTCGGAGCAACGATGTTATTAGGCTTTAGGTGGCCTCTAGCACGCATAGTCTCTATGTCGCACAGTATTCGCACGCGAACTCGATCTTAAGACTGGAAAGCAACTTTCGTGCTTGCGTCTGCTCCACCAACCAGATATTGACATGGCAGTGACTTTTTGGGTTTCTCATGCGAGATCACGGACATTACCCCGCAGACAGTATTCCTGGGTAAACCCAGGACGGACTTATCGAGATCATTTTAATCTGAAACCTGCCAAAGGGAGAAACGGGAAGGGAAGACCCCAACGCCGTGGCCTGGGGGCTTTTTTGCGCAGCCCTAAGATTCCCCAACAAAGAGAATGGCTTTCATGCAGGAAGAAAGAAATAATGGTAACGTTGCTTACACGAGCTTGCTGACAGCATCCATTTCAACGCATGGTACGAGCTTACCTATATGGAGTTGGACTTGCGACAAGTCGAGAAGCGGGCGGAAATACTCTCACTGGCCGCCTTCCAGGGGGCTGGTGCGGCTGAAAAAGGGATCATCGAACTTTTGCGGGTAAACGACCCCCCCCCCTACGCCGCCCCTAAACCCGGGGTAGTTTAGCGACAACCGTCCAGCTCGTGCAATTAGAGGGGGTTGTTTCATCTGCTGCTGATATAGTTTCTATTAAGGGCCCCTGAATTCTGTTTCTCTGTCAGCCGTCCCTCAAATATAGCGACTTGCCCTGTCGCAGTTTTGGCGACATTCCGTTCTTTTTCGTGTCTGACTGTTTTTTTGTTGTATGCGCACATACACACACCGCCTCCTCCACTTTCATTCATCGTGTCTTCTTACCCATAGTCGCTCTTTATAGCAAATCTACAATTCGAAACAAACTCAGCGAGTCCTTTCACTTATCTCCATACTTTTGGAATTTTTTGGGCTGTTGTTGAAAAACACTACCAACCTACCTACTCCACATACATAGTCGAACAACGGGATTGATACAACTATGTATTTCAGAACTGCGACTCTGGCCTTTTTGGCCTACACTGGCCTCACTTCCGTCGCTGCATCAACTTGCAATAAGACACCAAGCAGTGATACCCCCTCCGCAAATACCCTAGCCATCTACACCCCCGGCCAAAACCAAATCGTCCCCGTCGACAGACCCTTTACAATAACCTGGGATGTGCGTATTCCCCCAATTAACCCAAACCGCATTGACCCAAAAAACCCCCCCATAAC
>NAPT01000499.1:0-22378 GCA_002927785.1 Cladonia uncialis
GGGGAGGGGGAAGGAGAGGGAGGGAGGGAGGTACCGGAATCGCCTTTGTAGGTGTAGACGTTTGTTTTGCCCTTTGTGATCTTGAGGTCCGATTGCGGGGCTACTTGGTTGAGAGTGTTTTCGCCGCCGGAGAGGATTTTGCAGGCGTCGCAGTGACTGGGAAGCGTGGAGGGTCAGTTGTTTGGTGAAAAGGTGGCAGGAGAGGACGTTCTTACCAGAGGATGTGGGCTTCATCGCCGAGCTTGACGGTCCATTCAGTCTCGCCACAGTGGCAGCGTCCTTGAGAAGTGGTCATGGTTGATGATATGTAGGGGTAAAGGTTTTCCAATTAAGGCTTTGGGTGCTGCGCTTCGAGTTCAATTGGGGCTTGCCGTGTGGGATAGAGAAGTTGCTGTGAGGTGGGGGCCATTGAGGTCATATATCAACAGCATCGGTTATGAATACATTTCTTAGCCATTACCATGCAGCCCCACCTTTGCCCCACATGGGCGGCGTCAGGGAAGGAGATGCAGAGATGCGGGTATTGGATCTGGTGGATATGATATGCCAATCGTCATTCGCGATTCGTGATTCGTGGATATTGTGCGGTGCTCATGGACAGGCTATCGGGCAGATATCCGTAGTAGCTTTCCAGATTCCAAATGGCGTAGCTAATGCATTTTAACTCTTTGATTGGCCTTAGCTCTTCCAAATCATGTGTCTTCAGGGCCGCTAACACGTCCATTGTCTTCGTTCTAGACCGACTGGTGATACAGAGTTAACGGCTAAGGAGGATGGAAGAGTAAAGGCGCGGGAGGCGAGAGCGTGATGTCGACGGCTCATACAACCCGATACCGGCGTCTAACTGGTGGGCCCTCATACACCATCGATATGAATGAATGCGGTCCATCGCTGGTCCACATGCACAATGCAATCCTTCCTCTTGACTTGACCCTGTACCCTATGCCCGTAGCTCTTGCCAGACGGCCATTGGCACGCCTGCCGTGTCGCTCTGGTAGAGGAGCATGATAGCGCGGAGTTGTTGAAGGAGCCAGCGCGACCGCTCGGCTAGAGTATTTCAAATACTTTGCCATCAGAGAGATACAGTACTTGCCAGCGCCGATGGATGCCGAGAGTCTGTCCTGTGGCATTCGACCTCGCTTTGCGACTGGGATATCCAATATACAATCCATTTCGGATATCAGAGGTTAGATGGGACGGACGCGTCTTTGCTGGGGGTTCGGCGTTCAGGAAGATTGCATTAGCGTACTTCTATGCACGGGCATACCATTGAGTAGCAGGCGCATGAGGAGAATTTCCAGGACAAAACGCACAAAGGTGGCTACCATATCTCATGACAGATATCGCGCATCGACCAAGACAATGTAGATTGAGTCTTCTAATGTTGCTTTGTTGCTGGCTCGGCTACAAGCAATAGAGAAAGATCTAAATCCCGGTCGCTTGCATTATGTCTAGAATGACTGTATTTTACAATAGATTAACGACAATAGTAAAGCCGCCTGGATCAGCCAACCATGGTTGCGGTATTCCCATGACCATGGCTATGGCTCATATCCGCCCCTCATTGTAGTGATATCGAACGCACACGATCAATACTGCCGGATCTCAAAGCCCATCACTAACTTGATCTTGCCCACATCGTCTGCATGATTCCAAAGAAGCCGTCATCACTCATGGAAGACAGATCCGCCTCTCCTATCAACTTGCCGATGGTTGCCATGTCGTCTGAAACCGATTGCTGCTCCGTCGATTTGCCCATTGGAGCTTCGTTGGACGTGTAGCCATTATTTCCTGATTTCCCCATAGCCACCTCACTAAGCAAATGTAATGCTTCATCCGAACTCTCCCCGCTTCTCCGCGCCGCTCTCCGCTGTGCTATGGGCCTTGGCTCTTCCAGATCAAGTACCTGCACTTGTTTCGTGCCAGGCATGCATCCATAGCGAATCTTGACCTTTTCCAAAGTGTCGTCTTTATGCTCCACAAACAATTTCTGGATCGTGACAAATACCATCAAAAAGGTATGCGCTCCGAGCGACTTTCCATCTGCAGCAGCTAGTTCAAATGAGTTGATGAGATGGCTGGTATATTCCTCTATGCCTTCCGATGTGATAGGAACGTGCTTGCTGACTTCGGGATCTGATTTGGCCACAAAGTACAATTTCATCAAGGAAACAGTAGCATGCGATATTTGAGCAAATTGAAATACCGGGAGCGTACGGATTTGCTTTATGTTGAATTTAGCAAAAGTGTCTAGTATACCCACGGTAGTAACGAAGGCGGTAATCGGCGAGCTTATCTGTACTTGGCTCTTGCCCCGGCCTCGTGAAGTCTTCGTGAGTTCTGAACCGATTTCATATAGTATGACTAATTCATGCATGTATAATTTGACAACGTTGAATGCTAACGAAAGCGTTACTGCAGCAGGATATGTCAGCCATTTCTCTTTGACAGTATCGGATCATTCGAGATGACCATGGAATATGCGGGTAAAGACTTACATGACTCGGTCACGCTGCTCTTGTCTTCATCTTCCCACTCCCTCAGTTGTTTCTCGAAAGTCCTGTAGGCTGATCGTGCTTTCGCTTCTGTGATATTGACCGCGTCTGGAGGCACCTGTGCTACCAACTCATCTGCCAGCATTTGCAGTCTCACCCAACGCACAAGTATTGTATCAGATTCAACACTATTTTGCGATAATCGTAGACTAGTAATACAGTCTTCCAAGTATGCGTTTGGTCGAACTAGACTAGGTCGCTTCTTTCCCATTGCTATGCTGTATGTTGGAAATCCAAAGTTAGCACCCAAAAGATTGTTCTAGCTTGGACCTTCTCAGATGAGATCCGCGCAACAACTTACCTAGATGACAGCAAGTAGCAGCCTAACCAGGCTCTCCGACGTTCCGCGGTCTCAGTATCGTGGAGACTTGCGCCCGGGCCTGGAAGATGAAACATCTGCTCCTTCAGAGTTCTTGGCTTAAGGTCAATTCCGAGGTCCATTGCCATGATAGTAGCCATATGTATGAGTTGATAATATTTGGAGTTTCCATTCGACTCTGGCCAATACCAGATAGTGACAACTTGAAGAGCTTGGACAAGCTCTATGGATTTTTCGCCGTTGACGATGATGCGCTTGCCCAAACTACTCATGACCTCTTCCTTGAGATTAACTTGTACGCTTGGGTAGTCCTGGCCCGAAGCTACACTCATTATGGCAAGAAATAAGACTGGTGTTGTCTTGCGAACCGATTCCCAGGTAGTGTTAACCAGAAATGTAACAATCGGCATATGAGGCACCATGTTCTGCATATAGTGGGTAAACAGCTCCTTAGCCATCGTAGTGGATATGAGACCACGATCTACAGCATCCGGATCGCCATACGCCGGCCCCGCTAGGCTTTGTGCTGTAGCAGGACCTGACATTTGAGCCGCCTGCGGAGGTTCGCGTGGCTGAGGAATCATGTTGGGGACACCGGGAGCAAACCTAGGCAGAGCCATATCTAAGGCGACTGCTTGGTCACGACTATCGTAGCCACCTTGTTGATATTCGGATCTGCGCCGCTTCCTATCGCTGCTGTCAAACGCCGAATATGAGGATGGTTGCTGCTGCGGTGTCGCATCCATGAGACCAAGGTGGGAAGTGTCTCCATCTCCATAGTGTTCGTCTTCACTGACACCTTTGTTGGCATTTACCTCCTGCCTGAGCTGGTCAATCTTTCTCTCTAATTCAGCAACTCTGTTGTCGGTCTTCTTTTGCCTCTTACGGCTAGGCGGGGTGATAACACAGTTGCGGTTTGCTTTCGCACATCGCTTGCAAGGTCCATTACCCGGATCGGGCTCACATCGTACTTTGAGCCCTCTGCATGCCTCGCATGCTCGAGGACGTTTGGACTCGCTTAAGCTTCCCTCCGGAGGGTGCGGAGGCGCGTCTGAACCGTTTTGGTAAGGGTTGTAGCCATGAACTTGATGCTGCGGGATCTGTCCTATCGGCGGCGGTTGTTGACTAGGCTGAGGGCCATAATAGGGGTCATAGCCTTCGTGCGGCCATTGTGGTGGGGCACTGTATTGGGGTTGTGGGTGGGTTTGCTGCTGCTGTTGCTGAGGCGGAGGTATAGGCAATCTGAATTGACTAGGAGTGTTGTCCTGGGGAGGAGGGTTTGAGTAGGTCTGTGAGCTCTGCGTTGCCTCTTGTAGGCGAGGATCGATATCACTCGACTGTGTCTGAGCAACAGGATACGGACTTCTTTCCTGGTCCATAGCAGGGCTTTTAGTAGCAAACGGCGACACGGAGGCCGTCCGTCGGTGCGGAAGGGGTTTGCTTCCCCCGACGTACGGAGACTAATCCATCGCGACAAAGTCGCGCAATCAAATTGATAACAAGAACGCTAAATGCAAATAGACTCGTGACTAACCGGAAGGTGTATTGTTGAAGATCCGTAAGGTAGGAAAGTCCCTGTTGACGTCGAGTAACGAGGGGTAATTTTGAGAAGTTGTATTTCTGACTAACCATTTGGGGCCTAGCCGGCTTCCATCGCCAGGAGACTGGTTCAACCACCAAAGCACAGTCCTTTGATACCTAGGTGTAACTAGACTTAGACTATTGGTTTATAAGTTATCCCATGTATTGTAGACGCCCATCGCATCTGAGGATTGCAGTCTGTAAAAATCTTCATATTTGACCACGTTCACAAACCGTGAGCGTTGGTAAATATCACCCACGTTTCTATTTCCCTAACTTCTTATGTGCACAATTTTTGATACAAGCAAACACAGCTTTGCTATCAGTGCCTCCAATTCTTCTCCTGATGGCTACCAATCCACAAAGTTGGACCATGTTACTTTGTTTTGCAGTAGCCACAAAATCAGGACACTTAGAAGCTAGATGGTGTATCAAGAACAGTGTTGTCATCAATTACGCCGCGAATACAGAGGAATTTATTTAGTAACATACATTAGCCTGAATTTTGTCACAACCATATACTGTATTGATATATTGACAACACTTTTGTTTGCGCACATAGCCAAAGTGTCAAGAATTCACTCCAACACATACGGCCGTTAGAATTTACATGCATTTCAAAGGCAAGATATTCCTCAACCTTTCCATCATCCTCCAGTCACTCCAAGATCCTTCCAATCCTAACACTTTCTCGAGTCATGGACTCACAAGAATCAACTTCCAGGAAATATGACGATGACCTCGACCATTGGGTCAATCCTTTTCGAATGCCTTCTCGCCGCGCGCTGCGTGAAGCAGCTGGCCGGACCCAGAAAACCCCAATCACATCATCACCTCGACCCATACGCCTACAAGATGGTCCTCCCAGCAAGCAAGATGCCAACGTCGGTGCCAACATATTTGAGGTGACTTCTCGCACACAGCGTACAGAAGGGAGCCCGTCACCAAATTTACAAATTCCATCAATTTCCCCAACCATACACCCGCAGAATCCTATTGCTAGCAAGAAAGTCATTATGCCTTCACTCACGCAGCGTACACCAGGGAGACTATCCTTGGTCATCCCGCCCCCGTTTCCTCAGGGAATACTGGGCCCTCAGAATGGGCCCTCCAGCAAGTCCAATGGAGACATCCGTTCTATCCAGTCTCAAAGACCATCCAAGGCAGAGGGCGAAGAAGCCAGCCCGCTCAAGGTACCACCGATCCCGTTATGTGCGGGATTGCTGTGTCCACAAAATAGAACTCCCGAAAGTCTCGGTGGTGATCTCGATCCGAGCCCCTTCGAGGTACTTTCTCGCACGCAACGTGAAAAAGCGAGACAGCCGAGAAGTGTCCCAGTGCTACCACCTCCTCCAAGAAGGAGGCCGCGTAATCGTTTCGACGTCCTCCGTCCTAATCCATTCAGAGTGCCTTCTCGCGCACAGCGTGAAGCAGTGTTCAAAGCAGCGGAAAGACTGCGGGCCCTGGAAGCCTGCACTACAAGGCCGTTTGTTGAATTGCCCGCCGAAATCAGGCTGATAATATACGAATATGCACTTACATCCCAGTCTCCAATCACGCCACGCTTAAACGGAGCACAGAACGCCGAGTCGAAGGAAGTTCAAGCAGACGCGACGGAGACTTCGGCCCAGGCGAAGTCTTCAACTCTTGCCCTACTGCAGACGTGTCGGCTGGTGAATAGGGAAGCACGTCCCGTCTACTATGCCAGCAACATCTTCCGTTTCACTAGCGCAAAGGACCTTCTCGACTTCTTGCTCCATATTGGACCAGGTCTGCTGAACGAGTTGCGGAAGCTACATATCGAGGGGTTACTTACGTCCAAGCCTTCTTTCACAGAAGAGGATCTCGAAAGGTATCGGAGACAAGGGTTTTCCGATGCAATGTGTCAAGACCTGGCGTCAATGCGTGTTGCAACGTTAGGTGACGATGCTAATATTGCCGCACTTATGCTTCAACAATGCAAACACCTTCGACGCATACACTTTGCTGCCATGGGCTCGAGAAACGAAATGTGTCACATCTTTTGGCTGATGAGAATGACTGGATATAGGAACACTATTATAGATCTCGTTGATGATAGTTATTGGGCTGTCAGGTTATCGGCCTCAGTAGCAAGTGCTACTGAATGGTATTATAACGTTCTCGAAACGGCCTTGGCAGATCCCGAGAGTCTTCGAGCGCTCTTTCCAGATCTTGAAGAGGGACAACAGCGCTGCATTGACGTGGATCTTGACATGAATCTCATGATGAAGGAGCTGCAGTCGAGAATGGATCTGATGGAAATATGATAGACCAGAAAAGCAGGGGCGTGCTGATGGTAACCATAGATGTGGCATGCCGGCTCAATGATATTTCATAAACTCATATACACTGCTAATGCAGTCTTTACTTTTTTAAAACTTGTATTACAAAGCCAACCGGCGTCTTTTGTCTTACTACGCTATTCCACTCTTTCTCTTTATCAGTCGTATGGGCTCCACCACAATACGGTCAAAGTAAGTATCTATTGACTTGATTCTCGTCTCCCACAAGTCACCTTCTTGGCAGTCGACTTGTCGACCAGTCGCGTCTTTTTCGTCCATAAAGACATTTCTCGTCAACCACTGCATGTAGACCTTGAACCTTTGATTTCCAGATGCGATGAATTTGACCTCTACTATGAAGGTCTCAGGTAATGGTGCCTGTTTAAAATAGAAAGCTCGGAAGAGCGCCTGATTTACCCAATGGCTGTCTGAATAAGCCGTGAGCTGCCTAATACGCATTTCGCGGTATACCGATAAATTTGCACATTCTTCAACTTCAGCCCATGAAAATGGCAAGTAAGAGTTGTCTCTGCTTCCGAGCAAGGAAGTGCCACTTTCCGTCTCGTACCGTAGCGCGGCTTCGATTTGCCAATGAGTGTACATGTCGACGTAACGACGTAATGGTGAGGTCGCTTTGCAGTATGCTGACAATCCTAAAGCGACGTGTTCAAGCGGCGACGCTGAAGCCCCGGCTTGGCCTAAGAGCCTTACATATTCTACGAAGCCACTCTCACGCGTAGAATCTACCAAAGTCTTTTTGAATTCTTCTGGCTGTATCCTTGGCTCTGGATCGCGTTCAATACCCCGATATGGAATGGGTATGTTCCGGTCCATGCACCAAGAAGCGGCGACCCTGCCAGCAATAATCATCATCTCTGCGACCATCTCATTCACCAAAGTGGCCCCGCGTGGCTTAACTTCCAAGCGAATGATGGGATCGCCTTCATATTGTCTAACTCTACTGTCGTTAACCTGGAATGGCCTTTCTGGGACCTCACTCAAGAAGACTTGGGGTCGCATGACCGTGGCAGGTCTCCACGAACTAAAGTCTAAACCAGTCCTGCTGATGCGCTTCTGATAAGCCGCCTGACTCAGTTCGAACAGTTGGCGAAGGATGCTGATATGGCGGTCTTCCAGGATGTCGCCAGTTTTCTCTTCATGATCGCGTGTATTGGCGGGGAGCTCGCCGCCAACGCTCAACAGTGATATGGATTCCGAATGCTCCGAAACACCCAAGCCAAGTGCCCGGGCTACCATGTTCGGTGTCAAATAATGGACGCTCCGTACTATTCCTGAGCTTATTGCATTCTCCAGAATATCCCCCTCTGATGAAATTCTTGCACTAAAAGTCAAACACGGTCGGCCGTTTGCGAGACTGAAGTGTCCATCTGTTAAGGTGGGAGGTAGCATGGGATATTTGTGTTCCGGTAGGTACACGGATTGTGAGAGTTGCGCAGCGTATCGTCCAATAGGAGAATCCTGAGAAATGAATGCAGAGGGATTGGCAACATGTACATGAACCCAGTACTCCGTTGAGCTGCCTTCTACTGGTTGCAGAGACAGCCCATCATCACGTTCTAACGTGTCAGCGCCATCGATGCAGAACACCGGTAGATTGTCCCAATCTCTTCTCAAAGTTGCCATCGAGTCTTCCAGCTTGTACGCGGAATCCGTAGGGTTGGCTGAAAGTAGTCTTCTAGCCCATTGCTGAGCTGTACGTTGTAGTTGAGTTGTTTCTTCAGAAACAAGACCGTGACCTGGGAGCCTCATGCCCGCTAACTTGTAGCATGATTTGTCCTCCCAGGGGGTAATGATGCCAAGCTCCTGAAGGAAAGTAAACCCGATCTCTCTGGAGAATGGTAGGTTATCATACATTCCTGTTGCGCGGAGTATCATTGGACCCATGGAGCCCAGATTTGTGAACAAGTTGATGTATCGAGAAGCAACCCACGCATCGAAATACCGAATGATGGCCTTCTCATTATCATCAAAAACTTGGCCGCGGATCTCTCTGTATACCCTTGAAGCTGGAGGGACAGGTTCGACCTTCACCAAGCTTGGACCCACAGCACCGGTTGCGGAAAGAGGACGTGACAACCGACTTTGCGCTATTGCTGCTCGAGCTTTCTGTACAAAAGAAGAGATGGGGTTTTGTAAACGCTTTGCGCGAATCGAGTCAGAGATAATAGGGAAAGACTCCGTAACGTTTTCAGTAATTCCCTCTTGGTAGTCTCGCACCCAGTCACGGACTTGAGTAATTTCTCTCATGGTTCGCTCAGAATGAATCTCAAATACAGGATTTCGAAGATCATAGCTATGGATCCATAAAATGTTCTGTAATGGAATTAACGCCCTGTGCACAGCACATAGCATCGCTTGGGTAAGCTCAGTCGGATTTTTCTTCTGCAAGACTATCATAGCAATCTCCCTCAGGCCTTTTTGACGTGGTCCATCACCCTCCTTCATTGGGGCAATAAGCTCGTACATACGATTTAGCCTATCGGCATTCCTTCTGAACACGCTATCGGCAGCCTGTTGAAAGATTGAAATTTTTCTTATGAGGTTTGAACCAGCATCTCGCGGCGCATTGGCTTTCAAAGGCTGGAGCGTGTCGAGACGGTTGTTGCCGATTTCTTCCTCGGGCAGGTGTGGCATGATATCTCCCAATTCGGCGGGATTTACAAACCCAGGAACCGCAAACCGTATGTAGGTCTTGCGTCTATTTACCCATTCACCTCGGATCGTGTAAAACTGTAGTTGTTGGCCAACTATATTCCTAACGAAGATTGCGAGTAATGGCTCAGAGCCTGCTACCAGCTCTACTAGATCTCCCCGTCTCAGATATTTCTGGGCCCCGAGTAGCGTCGGTGTACGGTCATCTGTATGCGGTTCCATCAGTGTACCTGCAACATCTTCGGCTTCCTCATCCTGAGACAGGACTTTATAGCTGTCATCTTCGCCTGACTGCGTGTATAGATTTCGACTGGCATCGAGCGTGTTGTTGGAAAGTGGAACAACCGGAGCTATCAGCTTTGTCTCGAGATCACGCCGCTCTTGCCATAATCTAAGGTGCTCCCGAATGCTTTCTCCGCTCGACTTAGATTTCAGGCTCGCATCTTCGAGCACAACAGGCAGAGCAAGCGGAGGCCGACGGGGATCTTGAGCCTGCAAGACGTTAATCGCCCAATCTTACACCAGGAATGGGCCTACTGCACTCACAGTAGCTGTCGCATACTGTCTGCCTGGGTCGACTGTAGATCTTGAGATAGAATACCACCTCTGTGAGGTGCCCAAGTCATGATGGCTTGTAACTATGTTCGTTGGACGCGTAGCTTGTGTGCTAGACAAAGCTTGAAACCCTGACCGTAGCACTGGATCTGAAGCACTACGCTCGGTAGATCTACGTGAGGCTGATAGCTGCAGGTTCTTAAAAGCATCGAGGGCCGACTCTAGAACCTCGTGAAAGTCCTCGGCCTCACCCAGTGGCCGTCCCTCCAAGCGTATCAAATGGGTATGGTCACGAGACGGGGCGTGATACCCATATTGAGGAGCAGCTTTAGGAAATTTACGAATGCTGAGTGCTTTTCTGTGGATTCGAGTCCCAATGTGCCTGGACGATTGGCCTGCTTTTTACACTTAGTCTGATAGGTATAAAATTTTCCAGTAGCATTTCCCGTGCTCACCTGATTCTCTATCTATCCGTCCGAGTTGCTGTGTATTTCTTGGCCACGTCCCTCCACTGTCAGGTTGCAGGATTGAGTCTGAAGGACGAACAGCGCGATCTTGAATTGGCTTGCTTTCTGTAGGCGTTTCGCTATCCACGTGCAATAGGATGTTCCTTACCACCAGGCGTGGATTCAGGCCCCTAGATAGTCGAACTCGACCAGCTTTCAATGATCAGTTAGAGACATTGAAGAGAGATATGTAAAGAGCGACCACTGAACTTACTCCCGATGATCTTTCTTACCCGGCTAGAGCTGTAACGGCGGAAGTCCAGAGCGCACATCCAGCACTTATGCTGGGCTGTTCGAGGGTTGAGTGTAGGATCAAGGATCTGCCGCATCAACATGCTTCGTTGAAACGAGGAGTTGCACAATCATCGCGGAGTGGCGCTCATTGCCAAGACATTTCTTCGAGTTGGGTACAAACTAAAGTAAGATACCTCATCAGGACTTTAGCTGCCAACAGAATTGTCGGCTTGCCTTGCCCGCTATAATAGGCTGTATTGATCGTAAGTCAGCTTTGTCTATAAGTGCAAGTCGTTCTAGGATATGATGAGGCTAAAATATAGCATGTATTATCCGAGGGAGTGTCATGTGGCTCCGTTTCTAGAAAAGCATCAAATTTCTGACCCTTTCTATGGCATGACATGCTTCTCTCTCGCTACGTTGGTAAAAGGGCTCTCGAGTGCTGACCACAACGTGTCTTTTATAGCTGCAGGTGCAAGATGTCTAGCAAGCCTCCCAAAGGTCACTTTCGCCTTCTCTACTTTGCCTCAGCCGCAAGCTATACTAGAAAATCCTTGGATGATGTCCCTGCCCCGCTTGCCCTCACAGACCTATTCGCTCATCTGGAGAAGCTATATCCGGGCATCAGACAAGCCGTTTTATCGAGCAGCGCAGTTACGGTTAACCTGGATTATGTTGACGTCGAAGATCAACAGAGCGCGGGCGGGTGCCAACGTTCAGATGCTACGGTGATCCACGAAGGCGATGAAGTTGCCATTATTCCACCTGTGAGCTCAGGGTGAGCGAGAAAATTGGAGAGATCTATCATTACCTAACGGCAATTGTAAGGGAAGACGGCCAGTCAGGACAAATCCTACCTCATTTGAAGATGAGTATCGATGACATAGGGCAGTATTTTTCGTGCGGCTCGGCATGATGATCTCAAAGCTCGCAATACCCGGTAGTATACCGGTTCCTGGTAGCTGTGCCCTACTCTATCTCCAAGAGGTCATACTTCCCTCCAGTCTCTTCCAAAGCTTGCTCTACTTTATCCATGATCGCCAGTACCCGCTCCTCCTGCAACCGCTGCCCCACGACTTGAACAGCAACAGGCAAGCCATGCATTTTCTCAGCATCGTAATGTTGATACGCTCCCTTCGCGACCCCATTCAAGTCTTTGAACCGAAATGCAGCCGGCAGTCTATCGAGTACCCTATCAACGTGCGTGATGGGCATAACACCGCACGAATAGTCAAGCTGCCGCGATTGTCAGTGTTTTAGGCGCCGGACTGAAATTGTCCTTGACAACCTACCAGATTGAACAAAAATGTGTAACCGCAACTACTCACGGCCTCCTTCATACCACCATGTGGAACTGCAGGTGTGGCATTTACGGGCGTCAGCATGAAATCCAACGCCTCGCCGTTCCACCACTCATGCCACCTCGCTTTGTACGCCTCCCTTTTCGCCACCCACTTCCATTGCTCATAAGCGCTTTTCGGATGCCAATCATTGAGCAACCCGGCCCAGATTGCGTCTCGCTTGACATACTTCACCCAAAGGTAGTAAACATATTTGAAGGGCCGGGGAATCTTCATATAAAGGGACATCTGCCGAGCGCCGGGATCGTTGGTCTCGCCAGTGCGAAAGAATGACAAGAAGGTCTTGCCGCCATCGGAGATGAGGAGTTGAGATGCAATCTGAAGAGCTGTGTAGGGAGATGGCGGATTTACTTCCACGATCTCATGGCCTTGGGCGCGTAGGGCGGAGACCGTACGTTCGAGAGCGCGAGCGCAGGCCGGTGAGGGGTCGACTACGCCTTTGAACGGTTAGCATTGTGTAAACTCAAAGATTGATCAGGATCTTAGCACCGTCGGTCCTCATGACACCAATCTTGAACCTCTTCTGCTCCTTGACTTTCTGCTCTTCGCCTATCCTCCACTCAATGGGATGGACAGTATAGTCCCACTTCCATGGCTTCATCCCGATCAGACTCCTTGAAAAATACGCCAGATCCTCCCGTGTCCTCGCCATGGGGCTGAAAACGCTTGGTATACCCTCTTGCCCAGGCATGCTTGTATTCATACCCATCTTGGGCCATCGGCCCGTACTACATCGTAGGGAATATATGCCAGAAAAATGCGCTGGTGCGCGCACGGACCCTGCAACATCGCTACCAATACCAATACGGCTGCCACCGTAGGCCAATAGGGCAGATTCACCGCCTGTGCTGCCGCCGGGGGAATAGTCAGAATTATGTGGGTTACGGCAGCGACCCCAAACATCGTTCGACGATTCGAATGAGAGGAGTGTGGTGGGCAGGTTGGTCTTCACGTAGGGAATCGCGCCTGTTATGGACGGGAATTATGCGATATGGCCATTGTATGTAAGAAGGATAGGACCAACCAGCAGCTTTAAGGATCTTTACCAAACTCCCATCTTCCGCATATGGTTTTCCCGTATTGCACGAATATCCCACACTAACATCGAACCCTTTCACCGCTATTGAATCCTTCAGCGACACCGGTATACCCGCCAATGGCCCTTCCAGGTTGATTTCCTTTTCAGCCCATGTTTCAGCCTCTGGTAGCATAACCTCTGTTAGACAATTCGTCTTTTCATGCGCTTTAATGGCAATTTTTCCATAAGTGCGAAGGATATCGACGGGTTTGAGGAGCTCTTTATGGACATCTTGCACAAGGACCTCGATGGGTTTGGAAAGAATGTCGCGGTCTGAGAATGTTATGGGGCTGTGGTAGTAAGAGGGTAGACTGGCGATCCGGGTGCTACGTTCAATCTGTTTGCGTTGGCTTGGATGAGTAGTCAGTCAGTATATATTTCGGGGACATTATGATTGGGACATGAGAGCCTTTACCACGCTCGCCGATGCTCGAAGTAGTCGAATGGGGGCAACATCCTCTATATTCAATCTGCTCTAAGACTAGGAACCTGAAGCTCAAAGAGGGGTTGGGAGAGCACGAGCTCAGTATTCCGCCGAGGCTTGCGATAAGATAAAAACTTGTGCTTTCCCGTTTTAGGACTAGCCACTCGAGCTGTCCAGAATATCGTGGTTTTGATCCTGCATCCTACTTACAAGATCCTTGCATACCAATGAGAGAGGCTGGTGCAATTATAACGCATCATCTATGGTTATTTGGTCGTCCCTTGGTTTAGGGATCTGTGGTAAGGTTGCAAATGGTGTCGAGCCGCTGTTACTGTTGTCCCTATCTTCGTCCAGTTCGTACTCTATAAGGATATCCACTTTTTGTCTGACCTACCTTTCATTTCGTTTGTACTATGAAATGTCTCTTGCTGTCGCACTACTGTCTCCTTCCAGGGTCTGCTGTTGGCAAATACGCAAATACAACAGCGTCACGATACGGAAGAGCCTGAAACGATCCGATCCATGGCTTCCCTTTCTATTCTTACCCGGCTAGAGCCAAGCAAGATCCAAGAGCCACTAGCCGTTACGGATGGCCGTTTCTGCCATGAAATCTTCAAGCACCTTCTGCGACCTCAGTGGCCCAACAATTATCGCCGCTTGTTCGCAGGTCGAAAGGCCAGGAGCTGAGGATGGCTAAGCGCCAGTCTCGGCAGCAACCGAGGAGCCTCAATTTTAGGATCGGGCCACTATTGGCTATGAAGGTTTCTCCTCAAGAATTCGTGAAACGGGTCTTTTGGGAGTAGTGACATCTTTAGAAATAATGGTGGACAAACAGGTTGTTGGGGCAATGGAGAGGTCTGAGGCTGGAACGTCTGTATACTTAAGGCAGGTCAATGTACCTCCAGATGTCTTTCTCCCACATCAGGACCAGTCTCTCAAAACTTCTTCCATCACTTTCGTCTCAATCTTTGCCATTTTCTTTTTCCTTGTCTTGTCTGTTTCCTTAAGACACTCATTACAGTCATCTTGGGCTAGTTGCCTTGATAAACTCTATAACACACGGTCCTTTACATTGGCGGTCGCCTGTCACAAAACGTGTCCTCGTTCAATTTTCTACGTTATATCTATAGCGTTGACTGTTTCCGCTCTCCATTAATTGATCCTTCAACCGCTACGTTCCCATTAACGAGCTTTCGCAATGGCTGGACCCGATTATGGCGCTCTTGGTGCAACCTTCAAGCTTGTTCGCATGCTTCAAGTCATCTCTCTACTTGGCTGCATTGGCATGGCCGCCAACTTCATCTCAGAGATGGTACAGGCAAATGACACTCCTTCTGAAGAATTGGTCGGCACACTCAGTGTGGTATGCATCTTCGTCTTGTAACCAATGGGCTATGCTTACATTCTTCCAGACTTGTATTGCAGTCCTCTACTGCGCTATTACCTACATCCTCCACATTGACAACATTCTCCCATATCTCATCAACACTGGCATGGATGGCATGATGCTTATCGCCGTAGCAGTTGTCGCAATAGTGGTTGGCAAGCCATTATCCTACTTGAACTGCCAAGTCATCGGCTCCAACAGCGTTGCTGAATCTGCGGCTCAACTGAACAATGAGCTCAAGAGTACCATCCAGAATCAAGGAGGAAAGGTTGTTTACAGCAACTGGATCGGCGCCAACAAGACCACCTGTTACGAGATGAAGGCCATTTGGGGCTTAAGTATTGCTCTTTGGTGAGCCGTTCACTGCTGCCACTGCGCAAAAGTTGGGGCTAACAGCGTTCAGCATTCTCTTCGCTTTCTCCGCTATGTGCAGCGTCTGCCTCTGGCGTCGTAGCAAGTCGGTGCCGCCCAAGGACATGGCTTAACGTATTCATTATATCAAGGTGCTCGGGAAGAATAGAAATTAGAGAGAGCTGGGAACAGCCGTTGATGACAAAGCCACTCTTTATCACTTGTCATTTTGAGCGTTGCATAGCATTCTGAGCGTTGCATAGCATTCTGAGCGTTGCATAGCATTCTGAGCGTTGCATAGCGTACAGGCGTTCTTGGTGGCATTCAATTAATCAGAGGTGACACGATTAGCAAAAATAGATTAATAAACACTATATGACCGATGATCTCCAGAGAGATGTTCTCGTGCTTACCCTATGTCAATGTTCTCGGCTAGACTCTGCCTCGATTAGCCGCTCATTTGTGGGGTAGTGCTATCACAAAGGATTGCAAGACTTGGAGTCTTCGGTCACTTTGAATGCCGAGCAAAGCATGGGGACGTGGAGACCATATGCCACTTCGGGAGAAGATTGACTTTGCGCTGCTGTACAATGCATTGAACCTGCAGGTGCCTATCGTGCGCCGGTTATTTTTCGCCAGCGCCAGCGGTCGCAAGCAAGGGGAGCAACGATTTTCAGGAAAGTGAAAGAGGATCAAGCATGAGATTGATCAAAGTACAGATGCATCAAGATATGCAACGTAGTTTTTCCTGTAATCCCAAGGACCACTGTCCGAGATCCCCATTATTCGGTCAGGCCATTGAGTGACGGGCCCCATTCTATGGAGAGTTTACCGGCACCCTGGTCCCGTCCCTGGACTGGCGGTGGGGTGCCGCCGGAGTGCGACTCGTGATTGGCTTCCGTCCTATTGGATCTTCAGGCAAGGTGGTCCAATTCTAAGGCCGTTTTGTAGCGTATAGTAGCGTATGCGGCAGCCAATCCCTCACCCCAATTGCTCCCCTCCGCCGCTGCAGCACCATCATCATGATAGCCCCCTCACTAATGCTGATGATGTGTCAGTCTGATTCTACACAGCGAGTGACTTCTCTCTCGCTCGAGCACTTCGATTTTGTTTCTGCCTCTCCAAATCTGCAACTCTTTGAGTAGCACTTCTCCAATCGTGGACTTCCAACGCCCCACTAGCCACATTGTCCCCGTCCCGTCTCCTTCTGTTAGGCTTCATTACACCGAATAAACGGTCGAGACAACAGAGCAGACCCCACCATCTCGCACATGGATGGCTTCAGGCAGTGCAGAAATCCCTGTTGTAAGAGCCCCGACTGCACGCGCCCTTAATTGGGTAATTGTTGACCCAGGAAACAGGACGAAGGGTACGAGGACGACGGCAGCTCAATATTCGAAGACTCTTCGTAAGTAATATTGTTGTGTTCTGTAGTAGCAGTTCCAACGGTGGCCTGCTAACCATGGGGATAGGCGGATGTCTATGGTCTCATCCTTCGCGCATTACCGCTTAGAAAATAACAGGAAATATCACACATATCGTACGTCGGATGGAAGCCATAGGTCATGGCACCGTACAGACTGCTGATAATGTAGGCGATGGTGCATACTGGATGCCACACGATGATGAGTCGCTACGGTTGGACCTCATTGCGTAAGTCTCGCCCACATCACGATTCAAATAGATAGCTTAAAATACTACTGAACAAACTTGATATTTACAGGCACCACCTCTTCCTCTTGACTTTCAACGATAAACTCACGCTTGCACCGTTACAGAACCCAAAGAGAGTCATTGATATTGGCACTGGGATAGGTGTATGGGCATCGTAAGGCAATTCATCAGGCTCATGCTGCCAGGAGACTGAATAGATTCAGGGATTTTGCAGATATGTATCCGGAAGCAGAAGTGATTGGTATTGCCAATTCCATCCTGGGGCCAGCACAGAACATATTTTTGACGCAGGCAATCAGGGACCGATCTCTCACCAACTCAAAGAGTGCCACAACCACCAAACCTCAAGTGGGAGACTGATGACGCCTGTAGCGAATGGGTGTATCCTCCAGACTACTTCGACTATGTCCACGTACGCCTATTGTACGCCAGTATCGCCGATTGGTCGGCTTTCTACAAAGAGTGCTATGAGTAAGTCTACTCAAGAGGGACACCGGATGCTTCCTCAAGAAACTGATCATGAAATAATTTCCAGCCACCTTGCTCCTGGCGGCTACCTCGAACATGCCGAGATCTCTCCTGTCCTAAAATCCGACGATGGTTCTATTGACATGGATGAAGCCTATCACCATCAAGGTCGCCTTGCCATCGAAGCCTCGGAAAGGTTTGGAAAGCAAATCAACATACAGCCACATCTTAAAGACATGATCATACAAGCAGGCTTTGAAGACGTCAAGGAGTTTACATACAAATGGCCAATTGGAGAATGGCCCCAAGATCCAAGGCTAAAGGATATAGGAGGATGGAATGCACGGCATTGGATGGAGGGTTTAGAGACTTGGACTCTGAGGTTGTTGACACAGTATATGGGGGTGAGTCAGGTCCATGAGATATTGACTCCAATGACGTGATATATATGACTCTTGAATATAGCTTATCAAAGTGTAGTGGTCATTGGAGGAAGTCAAGACATGGACTGCCAAAATGCGGACTTCCATACTCAATCGAAAGTTCCACGCCTACCAGCCTCTGTATGTTTCACCAACCTTCGGCGTACTTAAAGAATCAGGGGTTGGGGCCTCTTATATCTCTACCTGAACTAACGAAGTAGTAGGACCGTTGTCTACGCGCGAAAGCCTCTAACCCCTCGCCGTACCACCAATTAGATATGAATGCAACGATATAACGACGTTTACGACGCACCTTTTACGATTTGGAGGCTTTTTGATTAGCATCAGCGTTGCGGCTGGGTTACGACTTACGACAACATCTTTCTTGCCTGATGATTCCTTTCGGTATTACTCGGTATTCTGAGATCTTTCGCTTACGTTAGGGGGGTATCTTCGCAGTGTTTTTATACCACTTATGAAAGAATAATAACTCTTCGTCGGTGGTTTGGAAATAGAAAGGTTCACGAAATCAATGACAGTCCTTTTGCCTATCCTACGCGGTTAAATTGGCTTCATGTGAACCAGGAGCAGTGTGAAGAGCCTGACTCCAGATTGATGCGTTGGGTCCATGGAGAGCAGAGAATCCTGACCCACGGTATATCTCTACCGTCACCTTTGTATTCTGCTTCCCCCAGCACTTGCATGCACTCAATCAGGCTTGGTGTGTTGATAGGAAATTATTTCAAGCATTAGTCTTCTGTGGCTATTCGGCGTTTGCTCCTCCAATGCGACTGACAATAGCTTTGTTAGCAGTGCATTGCTGAACTCAGGCTGACACTTTGGGATGGGGGATCACGACGGACGCTTAGCCGAACATCTTTGCAAAGCTTACCTGCAGGTGTTTTTGATAGGGTCACCAGTGCAAAAAGAGACTGTCCGAAGATATTTCCACTACCAAGTCTTCTCATCTTCTTGGCGTTGACCATATCTACCGAGTGACGGCTGAGAACATTCACCTTAGTGCTCCTTACTCGTGGGACTCGAACACTCAGCATGCGCTTGAGCGACGATGCCAAGATATCCAAGGACTCGCCGAGGTCTCACCGATACGGCGACCGGACAACTTCTGCGTGCATTAGTGCTAAAAACTGAAAACAGAACCTCCGTATCTACGAGCATATCTCCATAAAACGGGCATGTACTCATGTATTCTGCTCATGCCGAGTCAGGCGCCACCGATAGCTGATATTGAACGCACCTCCGAATTTGTCAATTACAACTGCAGGTTTGCAACCAAATGTTTCTGGTCGTAGGCGGATCGCAGGTTTCCGGAAGGAGACGGAAAAAGCGCAGCGATGGGTCTTTAACTTGCTACCTCCAATGACAACTACCATCCACGGATGCGGATGTATGCCTGCTGTTAATATAATAATAGAGCGCAGGTGGAGCCAAGCAGTGTGATGATGCTAATTCGCAAGTTCTTGAAGTATATTCGATCATATGTGCAATACTGAATACGATCATATTGAACCCGCCCTATCATATCTGCAAGAAGTTACCCCAACTCACAATGAATGTGACCTATACCGGCCATCAAGCAAGATACGGGGAAACACCTGGCTAAGTACTTGCAGCTTCCTTGCCGAAGAATACAACTATTATCTTTTGGGTTATTGAGCATTGTAGTTTCTCGGTATTACGTTGGTCGCTGGAAGTGTATGCAAAGATTGATGAGTCACGATGGATAAATTGTCAAAATGTCACAGAACAAACTAGTTGCTGCGTCTGACCAAGACAAGGAATCGTGTTTGCTCTTGAGGATCCAATGGCTGTGACTTGCTGCTCCTCCGCGAGGGTTGCTTGTCGGCAAAGGCTGTTCAGCATCAGGAGGTACTTGCCGAGCGATGGTGCCCATTGCATGATACACAATACGGGACATCGACAGCAAGCAGACAGAAACGATTTCTAATCAGTCGAGGTCATTCAAAATGTGCACGTATCAGCGAAGAGGAGTACTTAATAACGACAGATGGGTGGCAAAAGGAGAGATATAACCACGACTGTTGCTCAAAGGGCGCGGATCACTTGACGATGGAGACTGTTCCATTGTGGAGTCTACTGACGGCGATAGCGACTTTAACGGCAATAGCAAGATACGTTCAGAGACGACAGGTTTTCCAACTATGATTGCGAAGCTTGTTGAATGTGGAAACGAACAACGGCGAGCTTGTTTGTATCTCGAGCATGATACTGCGAAGGATGGACTACCGTAGTCTAAGTTCCCCTATTACAAGAGATGGCCTATTCGAGATTCAGTTAATACGATGAAGTGAGTTCGACATTTGTCTTTGAGTACCCGACTTGAGTGATTGTTAAGATTTCGACTTGGAGATAAAGGATTTTGTTATCCCCGTTATCGTCGTCTACTAAAAGAAAAGCGTTCGGCGGATCTTCCGCCGGACGGGAAAATTTCCAAGGCAATGACTTCACTTCCTTTCCGCCTACCCTAAAGACTCCACTCTCACACAAATATTACCCCTCGACGGGCTACTATTGGCCTCCGAACGGACAGAAAGCTTCGACAATGGCAAGAACACTTCCGTTGCTGGGCAGAGGGTCATTGCGTCAGACGAAAATGAGGTCTATAAATTCACTACAGCAACGTCCTTTTGCAGTTCAGATCATTTCTTCTGTCTATTACCCACTGCCTCGATCCTACAGTAAATCTTTCTACTGCAAGAATGACTACCCCATACAAGTTCCAAGGCTGGCTGGGCCTCGACCCAAGCTCCGCGGAAGGCAAGATGCAATGGAAGGAATATGAACCAAAAACATGGCAAGAGACAGATGTCGACATTAAAGTCACACACTGCGGTATCTGTGGCTCAGATCTTCACACTCTGCGTAGTGGATGGGCCCCAACGATATATCCATGCTGTGTTGGGTAAAACCTCCTATCCTCCATAGATTCGCTCACGTGCTTTGCTAACACACACATAGGCATGAGATCGTCGGCACCGCAGTCAGAGTCGGCAGCAAGGTTGAGAAAAACATAAAGTCAGTAATATCTCGCAATACATGATCAATGCATACTGACAGCCATGTACAGAGTAGGCGACCGTGTTGGTGTAGGCGCTCAATCAGGCTCCTGCCTCAAGCCCGAGTGCGAAGAATGTGCCAGCGGGATGGAAAACCACTGCCCTCGCATGGTAGGCACCTACAACGGCAAATACGGCGACGGCAGCAAGTCCTACGGAGGCTACGCCGACTACTGCCGCGCCCCCTCCCACTTCGTCATCAAAATCCCCGACAGCATCCCCTCCGCCGAAGCCGCCCCCATGCTCTGCGGCGGCATCACCGCCTACTCCCCGCTCAAAAACAACGGCTGCGGCCCCGGCAAAAAAGTCGGCATCGTCGGCGTCGGCGGCCTCGGCCACTTCGGCATCCTCTACGCCAAAGCCCTCGGCGCAGACAGCATAACAGCCATCTCTCGCACCTCCACCAAAAAATCCGACGCCATGGCCCTCGGCGCCGATAAATTCATCGCCACAAACGAAGACCCCAACTGGGCTAAACACCACGCCCGCTCCCTCGACCTCATCGTCAGCACCGTCTCCTCCCCGAGCATGCCGCTTGAAAAATACCTGCAACTCCTCCGCACGCACGGGCAATTCATCCAAGTAGGCGCGCCGGAAGATCGTCTGCCAGCGTTTAATGTCTTCTCTTTAATTCAGAAGGGGAGTAAAATCGGTGGCAGTGCGATTGGAGCGCCGCATGAGATTGAGGAGATGTTGGAGTTGACGGCGCGGAAGGGGGTGAAGCCTTGGGTGCAGGAGAGGCCGTTGAGGGAGGCGAATCAGGCGGTTAGGGATATGGATGATGGTAAGGCGAGGTATCGGTTTGTGCTGGTTAATGAGGGGAATGCTAAGTTGTGAGTTGGGTTTATGTGTGTATTTTTATAGGCGGAGTACTTGTTGTTGCCCAATTAGATGGGCTTGATAGAGCGGTATATATAGAGAAATATACATTCAGCTGGCGCCTGCTTCCTGCTGCTACCTACTTCCTAAATCATTCAAAGTCCATTATCCCAGTGCCAAAACCCATATTGCGAGACCGCATTCATATCTCCCCATTAAATAATAACAGCTTGCAAACCAACATGGTTATTTAAATTTCCTCAGGTATATCCATGACTTTATCTACAAACCGTACTACAACCCAACTCCTCCCCGCTCGCAGGACATGCCCCTCCCTACTTTTCTTACTCAAAGCCAGCATCTAATCCACAGACAGGTATCCTAAGCCTCCACTTCCACTTCCGCGTCCCACAGCAGCACACACACACATATATACACGCAATCCATCTCCCGAATCTATCCCACTCATAACATTCACGCCCTAGCACCACCCATATTCCCAAAACCATAACCATCCCCTTTCCCCCCCCTAAAAACCCAATTTAAACCAGCATCACACCCCCCCCCAAG
>NAPT01000049.1:0-74012 GCA_002927785.1 Cladonia uncialis
TCTTTATATAAATTATATATATATAGAATATTTAATAATAAGAAGATATTTTTATTTATTAAACTCTAATTTCTAATTATAAATATCTTTTTATAAATATTTAGAATTCTAAAAATTATTATTTAATTTATTATCTAAGACTCTATATAAATTATATATAGAATATTTAATTATATAAAAATACTTTTATTTACTAAACTCCAGCTTTTAATTATAAATATTTATTAATATATATTAAAATTTCTAAAGACTACTATTATTAAAATAGTAATATAAATAATATATAAAATATTATAATTAGAATCTAAAGTTAATATTTCTATTTACTAGACTATACTTATATAATTAATATACTATCTTATAGTTAATCGTTTTTTTATTTTTTTATTTTTTATTTTTCGATTTTCGAAAATGCGGAAATCGCGGGTTGGCCCACTGCTTAGTATGCTCCGCCGTAGCTGCCGTAGTGACACCTTACCCGATTTATCACATCGATAGTCCGGTCCAACAGCCTTGGCGCGAAATGATTGTTACCCTGGCCGATGCGCTGAAAATACCGACTGGGAACATTATCTCCTTTCGTGAGTAGATATCGAAGGTCCGCCGGTCGCCACTGTCGATCGAGACACATAACCCTGCGGGTAAATTAGTTGACTTCCTAGATGACCACTTCTTGCGCATGTCTTGCGGTGGGCTTGTTCTGGACACAAAGAGGGCTTGTGAGCACTCTAAAGCGCTTGCTGCCGTTGGGCCTTTGAGCACCGAACTCGCCAGGGAGTACGTGAAAGCATGGGAAGCTATGGGCTTCATGTAATATATCGTCATGGTTCTAGATTAGCCGTTCATTGGTATAGAAAGCATAGGAATATCATAGACGTCATTATGAAAATACCTAGGCTTTGATATTTAGTAGCCACTTTCACTTAGCCGTAAGGGCATCAGGTTGATGAGCCGAGAGTCTGAGTGACTTGTGAGAAAGCTGGTCTTTCCGGTAGACACATTGGAGGATGATTCTGATATCCTGAGCTCTGGATGCAGAAAGTATTTAGCGGAGTAAAAATACTTCACGATTTCTTGCCTCTGCGCGTAACATCCTTCCTGCTATTCTTCTTTTTCTTCGCTGGTACCTGGGAGCGCAGATACTCAGAAGAAGGCCAATTCGACTCCTTGACAGGGTGGGAGAATATATTGCAGGAGATTTGAGGAGGTCGCAACAGCTTGCGTGTTATTGGCTCCACGAATCTCTCGAATCTGGTGTCTCTGGGCAGCTCGTCGTACGGAAAATGGGTTACGGCTTCTGCGTCACGCGAAACGCATGTACACCACCTCGATGTTTATGGAGCGTCCTTTTAGAGTCGCTATGTATCCTATCTTGTTGCGCCTAGCGCCTGTCACACACGTTCAATATTCTCTGTATGGAGGAAGGATAGCTCGCGGGATCAAAGCTGCTGCTGTAGAGGTAGTAATGCTCGCCTACCCAGGCAACCGCCACCGCATGCTATTGGCCTAGGCCCGCCACATCCCCTTTGGCGCTGTTCAAATCACTCTGAACCAGGACATAGCTGTATTTGATCAAATCTCGGACGGCCTTACTAAGCTCAATGCAGGCCTCATGATCAGGCGCGTCGTCCTAGGTGGAGAGAATCTCAAGGTAACTGGATCGCCCCAATGAGAAAGTCAGCGTAATAGCTCGCCTAAGGTCTCTCCCGCTGCCATTTGTCCGAAGCAAACAGCAGCAGAGGCTCGGCAGCCACATCGGTTGGGAAATAGGAAGAGAGGAGGAGGAATAAGGTAAAAGAGATTTGGCTCACATCTGCTTCTGCTTCGGACTGGTGTAGGCAGCTACCTCAGATGTAATACGCAAAGGCTTGTCCATCCCAGGCATGGGCGCGTTAGGCTGGGTGCTCATATGTTACAACCAACGGCTCAATTCTACGGCATGGGTAATGCTCGTTCAATTGTGCGGGTGCTGAATAACGGAAGGAGAGGAGGATGACTGAATTAAGGCAGGCATAGGCGGTGATGCCGGTGACGGTGCGGAAGCTATGTGAGGCGAAAAGCTGGAGCAGAAGAGGACCAAATGGATCCTGAAAGCCGGAGGAGGAATAGAGTCGTGGGTGAAAAGGAAATTCATAGAGAAGAGGCAAAGAAGTTAATAGGAGGAGATGAGGTAAGAGGGGAGGGGTAAAGAAGAGGGGGGGGAGAGCCGGCGGCCGCAAAGGGGTGGGGGGGGAGAGATGCTTGCAGCGAAACATGGTTCTCAAGGCATACCCGACTTTGGAGAGGTGAGGTGAGATGAGAAGTCAAGGTATTCCGCATAAACTATAAAATTTTGATTAGTACCAGCGTCAATCTTCTAACTAGAGTCCATCCTTGATTTCGAGTCTGATCCAAATTTCAGGTTAAGTATCCTCACTTATAGTATATATTTATTTCTAAAGTAGCTGAAAGTGGGCAATAAAAGTATATAAAGAAGATTTTAATTAATCGTCCTTACCCACAGCTTTAATTGATAGCCAGGGACGAATGTCTATTCTAAAGTAGCTGGAAGTGGGCAATAAAGGTATACAGAGAAGATTTTAACCAACTATCCTCACCCATAGCTTTAGTTGATGGCCAGGGACGAATATCTATTCTAAAATAGCCGGAAGTGAGTAATAAAGATATATAGAGAAAGTTTTCAAGCCAACCGTCCTCATCTATAATAAATACTTATTCTAAAGTGGTCGGAAGTGGGCAATAAAGGCACACAGAGAAGGTTTTTAAGCCAACCGTCCTCATCTATAGCAAATACTTATAAAGTGGCCGGAAATAGGCAATGAAGGCACGCAAAGAAGATTCTTAAGTCAACCATCCTCACCTATAAAAAATATTTATAAAGTGGCCGGAAGTAGGCAATAAAGGCACATAGAAAAAATTTTTAGATCAACTATTCTCACTCTCTACTATCAATAAATTAATTTTTAAATAATATATCTTTAGAGATTTATTAATAGCTAAAATAATATATTCATCCTAAAAGTTATTATAATAAAGAAAAGAGATAAGAGAAAGGAGATATTTAATTATAAAAAGTAAAGAAAGAAAAGGCGAAGATTGAAGAACTAGCATTATTTATTATAATAATGAAGTCAAATTATATATATCTCTATATAAATTGTTAAAAGTATCCAGGGAATCAGATTAAAAAGTAATAATTATTACTCAAAAGTTAATACAGTAAGGTATATATTACTATTAGCAGTGTCAGTAATAGTCTAATATTATAATATTAACAAACCTTAAATTCGGTTGCAGGTTCCCCTTCGCAACGACACTCTTGCCAACATCTTATCCATCATCGACACTAGCAGGGAGTGATTTCAGAAGGAGCTGACGCCCTTATCCTGCGCAGCCAGCCAAGTGTATGGGGATGTTGTGGTAGGATCTGTTTCGCAGACGCTGATGCCGCCCTGCACGGTCTTAGCAGTGTCTAATGAGACGTACGACATTTGATGGACGCATGAAGCTTCGTTGAACGCAAAACTATTGGGTAGGATTTGGTACGAGGATAAATTCTGAAGCAATGCTGGCCCATGCCTGCCAAATATAGCTGATTACTGCGAGTATACCTACAGACCACACCCGCACAGCCCTATAGGGCTCACACCTAAAGCTGGCCCCCGGCCTAGCTCTCCCCTGCAATCTACCTTACTGTAGGGTCTAGGGGCCATTGGGGCCCGCTGAGCTTCTGAGTCTACTTCTTCGAGTCCGGTTGTAATTGCCTTTCGTTTAAGAAAAAGCTGGTGCCCAGTCACTTAGTCATATACATATAAGATCTGCTGCACAGTTTGTTGTTTCAGTGGCTAGAACTACTATCTATGACAATATCTTTCTACGAGCTTCTAAAATGTACTGTAAGTCATGTTTAGATGTTTTCCGTCGTTCGAACAGAGGGCTACACAGCAAAGAAGTCTTTCACCACCAACGGACTGCTGAAGCAGTATGTAAGTCTTACAGGCAGGGATGCGACATCTGTGGACGGCTTTGGGGCCAGCTTATGGACCACCCTGATCGACCCTTTGGATGCAAGCAATGGTATCGACTATCAACCGTCTATGTCCTCGATCACAACCTTGATCAAGTGAAAAGAAGACCTGGGCGCGATTCTACTGATCCATATACAGAAGAACTCTATTGGAGTGGTCTTGGATATAGTCTAGAGTTTTCGTGGGAATCCCTAGGACAACCTCGGAGCGATCCACCTCCTGTTAAATTCCATCTTCTCGCTGCTCAAAGTAAAGACCCTACCGTCTACAAGCTACTCTTTAGGGGCTAAGGCTTCATTATAACTCTCAAAATCTCTTGGTACCTATGTCCCAAGTCATACACTTCATTGTGCTGCATCCTGGGGGCTTCCCTTGTAAGTAAAAGGCAGAACGATAGGAAATCGTGCTCCCTCCATCGAGCGAATCAACCCCACGTAGACCTTTAGGAAACTGTCTTGCTCCCTCAAGCACGATGTCGGAGGCTGTTGCGTTTTTTGGGGTTCGTGTCTGAATATCAGCATTGAACTCCTCCACCAGCAATAATATCGTCGCGCAATGAACGAAATAGTTCGCAAGGTAAAACGGAGTCCATCCTTGTGTGTTTGTTGATTCGATTAAGGACTTCATCTCGGGCAAGGTGGCAAGTGTCCGTAAGAGAACATGGCCAGACAATGACTCAACCTTAAGGATGGCGGCACGAGTTGCAGCGTAGTGAAGTATGTTCCAGTTATCGGAACCGATTGTTAGGTATGCTGTCTTTTTTGATGCATGTAATAAAGCTTTTAGTATATCAATGTCGAAGCTACTCCTCTGATTGCTAATGAAGCTGCCAAGCGGAGTGACCCTTAAACCACACGTCGTCAAGCAGAAATCTGCTCCGTGCTCGAGCAGCAGATTGATCATGGTGACGCTTTTACCACCCTCCGCTGCAAGATGAAGTGGCGTTTTGTCTTCCTCTTCCTGAGTACGGAGATTGATAGAGTCAGGGTCGACCTGAAGTAGCATTTTGGCCATCGGAAGGACGCCGGCTGCAGCTGCCCAACGTAAAGCTGCCCACCCTTGTCTAAGATGAGTGCTTCATTGTCTAAAACCCTGCCGAATCCCCATCAGGTCCAGGGCCATTCGACAGATCGATGACAGAGGTGAGCCATGGCACCCTATTATTGTAGACTGCAATAATGTCAAACCTTCATATTCATCTTTGTCCGCACCAGCTGCAATCAAATCCTTCGCAATGTAGCAACCGCTGTCTGAGAAGTCGACAGCCAAACTTTTCCGCAAAGGGTTTCCATGCCAAGTCTCCTCTTGCTCATCGATAGTGGGGAAGTTTTGCCCCCACTTTAGGGTTTCACAGCCCTAATTAATATACACCCATTCAGGATTCTGTCCTTGAGTTAACTGGAACTCATTGCCTGTTTATTGTATTTTGACGCAACCATCAGGAATCTTCCTAGTCGCTGTTAGGATACGTCGGCGAGCTAAGACATGGAGACTCTCGTCTGCAAAGCCTGCTGGACAGAGGTTTTCAACACAGAAGCGATCCAAAAATTCTGGGCGCAAGAAAGCTACGATTTCAGTTACAACACCACATGGGCACAAATTGTTCTGTCAGGAGAGAATGCATGCAACTGGTGCGGCTTCTTGACGTCTATACTGCCATCTCCAAACACTCCTCAATGGCCAAGCACTTGGACCCCTACGACAGACTTGTTGGTCATTCTGGATAAAGCCTATATGGTAGAAAACACCAGCCCGCTAGGGTTGAACCAATGCCAGCTCGACTTTTCTTCCGAAGGCTTTTCCCGCGAGTGGCATGAGGAAATAGACCTGTTCATAGATGACCCTGACGACTGTGCAGGGATCGTCACCGCTCGGCCATTACAGTCAAGGATCAATTCAGCCGAAGCATATTCGCAGATCACGGAGTGGTTGGACCAATGCAGGAACCATATTGGTTGCAGCGAGGTGCTGTCATACGCGAATTTACCGTCGAGGGTTATTGAAGTCGCACCGGCAGACTCACGGGGCGTTCCTCGTCTTCGTCCTACTACGGGAAGGAAGGGCTCGTATCTGGCTCTCTCATACTGTTGGGGCTCCAAACAGTCCTATGTCCTGACAACGAAGAATGTCAAGTCGTTGATGCGAGAGTTTGACATGAAAATGCTACCACAGACAATACTGGATGCGATTGAAGTCACCAAAAATCTGGGCTTCGAGTACCTCTGGGTGGATGCGCTATGTATCTTGCAAGATTCCGCCCAAGTAGCCGCGCGACAAGACATGGACCAAGTGCTTGCGATGATGGGTCAAATCTACATGAACGCTACTATGACCATTTTCGCAGCGTGTGCCCCGTCCGCTACAAATGGCTTTCTCGAGGATAGGCCTAGATCAGGACAGAGCCGTTTCGATATTCCGTGCCGACTCAGTCCGGAGCAGTTCGTTGCCGTCCATATCCAGGAGCACATCATGTATGATGACAGGATAGAGCCCATAAACACACGAGCCTGGACTTTCCAAGAAGGACTCCTTTCACCACGCTTATTGATCTACGCATCTCAAACTCTACAGTGGCAATGTCGCACACTAACATGTAATATGGGCGGTTCCTACCATTATCCAAGTCCAAGTGCTATCCCACGCCTACCGTCCCCGCGAATGTTGCTTCTTGAGGGTCTAGAACGAAACCCTAGACGCGATCAACTCCGGCCGGATATTCCCCATCCCATCCTACAGCGTTGGCTAAGAATTCTGACGAGCTATTCAGAACGTCAGTCCTCTCTGCCCAGCGACAAATTACCAGCCCTTTCCGCGCTCGCAGCCAACTACGCCGCCATCTTTGGACCGGAATACCTCGCCGGCATCTGGGCCAGATCCGCGGTGCAGCAACTATGCTGGCGAAGCCCAGAGAGCCGCAGAACGTTCACCCGGCCCACGGGTTATCGAGCTCCCTCGTGGTCATGGGCTGCACTCGATGGGCTTGTCTACTTTCCCTCATTCCCTCAGATCAACAATGCCAGCGTCTGCGTGCCGTATCATCGCTTCAGAATTGTCGAGTGGCAAATACGCCTCAAGGCCCCCAACCTTCCCTACGGCGAAGTGACGGCTGGAAAATTGGTCGTCACGACGGTCTTAAGAGACGCCACCTTGGATCCGGCATGCTGTCCCGCAATACGCTTCGATACAGCTCGAAATCCAGATCTGTACGATTTGGAAAGAGCTCCATCGTCGGCCGCTCCAGGGGTGATACAGACTGCGGAAGGCAATCCCGACACCGTGGAAGACAATTTTACTAGACCTGTCCGCTGTCTCGCTATGTACCGCAGCGATGGACCTGAGTCCCGGACCATCTGCGGCTTGATGCTCGTAGAGTGGACGGGACAAAAGGGCGTATATCGACGTATTGGCTCGTTCAGTGCTGATGTTTCCGTGTTCGAGGATCGCCCGCTCGACACTGTCAGTATTGTTTGAAAGATATACGAGAATGTTGTGAGAGGTTAGGGAATTTGATCGAATTCAGGGGTATGTCACGTCGAGGCCACGACTTGGTGGAACCTCCCCAAGCATACTCTAGAGCCCCTAGATCACCCTCCTCGATTCGTATCATGTCGTTACCTACTTCTACGAAACAGGATAGCCCATAGTGAAACGAAGCACTGCAAGTGATATCGCATTAATCTCTATAAGTAAAGTTCAAGGCTACGTCCAGGGCGCAGAAAAAAGCACAAAACACAGATACTAGCCGAGGACAAATGAGGCATCCTTAAGGACCACTTCCAAAGACAGATCCAGACACCCGCGGTATTTCAGCGGTGCGTTACGAAGTATTCGTTTTATACTCTTGCTTGGGCAACCCCAACTGCCATAGGAGTAGCTTCTGATCCAGCTCGGCCTTGTCCTCGCCTTCACCACCACTAAGAGGACTGTTCCTCAAGCTTTGTCCCGCATCGAGGTAGCGGTCGCTGTGCGCCACGCCACGAGGCGAAGATGGCATTGTAGGAGGTATCAGACGCATCCGGGATAAAAGGGTGGTGCGCGCTCATGGCCTCGCCGCAGATCGACCACTTATTCCCAGGCAAAGGCTCAGTGAACGACGGATACAAGTGCTCAAATTACCCTAGGCCAATTAGAGCAAACGCGCCCGACGTGCACCCGTCATGCGATCAAGAGAAGACTTGGTGCGTGCCGTATAGACATTGCAGCTGCTTGACGGTCTGAAGACTCTGGGTCGTGCTCTAAAAAGTGGTGAGGTCGCGTAGTCATAGCTGGACGGTAGACACTGTGGGATCCGTGCTCTATTGGTTGTTAGCCTCCATGAGTGCAGCCATGCGCGTCGCATCCTGCGCCCAAGACCACGAGACGATGATTTTGTTCGCGGAAGATGGACCCCCATCACTGGACGGATACACCACACCACTGATCTACAAGTTGGTATTCGACATGCCTCCATTTTGTGTCAGGTCCTGCCACAATGGGGTTTCGAACTTGATGGCGCGGTCGTAGCTCAGCGCACGGACTTCACGGAGGCTGTCACGCGAAACACCCAGGCCCAGGATGTCCATGCGCCTGAGAGAGCCGAAAGTGGTGGTATTGAAGACGGCTGCATACTCAGTTGGCGGTGACGGTTGTGGGTTGCCTGCATAGGCAATAGTGGGTTTCTGACTGTTATCCTTCACCGCCGTGACGGGTCATCTCCATTTTGGTTGCATGATTACACAGCGCATCTGTGGGGACCAGGATGACGAGCCACTTTAAGTCTTACGAGACTTCGTTCGTACGAGCCTTATGACTCTTATTATTATACTTACTCGCATTAAGCTTTACACCTCGACCATTTATTGGCCATGGCAAGGTGCATCCCAACTTGCATTCCGCTGCGAAGAAGTATGGGTGTCGAAAAAATAAAAGAACATTATATGGACCACAGATGAAACAATCATTTACGCGTTGGTATTGATATTGCGGCAAACTCGGGGTTCTGGCGTCTTGTTCTCGCAACACAAATTCTAGTAGCTAACTCCGATTCAGATACCAATGAAACCCGCAGTCTATGGTCAGTGTCCTGATGTGCCATGCTTCATCCCAATGCATGCCTCAGCAAATATGACCTAGGACCTTAAAACTCCACGTCGGCTCGCTAATAACTGTGATAACTTCTTCTAGATCTCTGGCGTTCCGCTCGCCTGGTACTGGACAGGGATACCGCTGGCGTAATATCCTGAAGCACTTGCTATATAAGAATTGCCGTATCCTTCATTCGCCGGGCTCGCTGTCTCGGTGCCACCTATGGAGTTTATATTAGAGGTTGACCACATGCAGCTCATATCTCGGTTGACAAACCTATACAGAATTGATCCAAGAAGTCGCTGACCCCTGCAAAGTCAATGTCATCGGGACACGAGTCTTGCATGCAGTCCAAGATGTCGCTTTCGAGGTTCGCGGAGGAACAGAGGCACACCTGTGGAGAGGAGCCGACGGAACAGCCGGTAGTGGACACGCCACCTAGATTTTCGTCGATGCAAGATTGCTGTTTAAATAGTGAGTAGGCTTACTATTAAAGCGGTTACGAGTATATATTAGGCTGCCCACGTACCGCGCAGGTTGAGTACTCGCTGTCTCGCCGGACAAGACCTAAAGTAGCAAAGAATGCTCTAGCCATTAGGAGAGATTTCATTGTTTTGCGATAAGGGATTCAAGTCTATATCAAGCGCCAAAACCCGTAGAGCCTTGTTGCAACTTCTGGAGAATTGGGTCAATCCTGAACACTTGGCGATGAAGACCTCGACTTGGATCCTGAAAAGATATAGAAGAGAGAGCACTGATATATCGGGCTTTATGCTCTCAAAGAACGTGTAGTGGACTCAGGAGCGAACAAATTCCACTTGCTTTAAGTAATAGCACGGCTATATATATCCTCAACATCTACTAGGGGAAGTGAAACTATGAAAATGCAGGAGTACACACACTGAAACTAAAGCCTGTATATCCCACTCTTGTATAATAAGATCTACCAAATAGTGTATCATCTAGTCTATGCGACAATTTCGAATATGATCCTATCTTTAAAGCAAAATTTACCAATTTGTGAAAATCAAGGGTTCTTCTACGCCGCTAGAAGAGGGAAATAAAGCTCGACTGAACATATAAGAAAACCTTAGAAGGAGTGGCTATCTAACTAACCAGAGGATGGTGGCTTCATAAGGCAAGGTCGTTAAAATATGATCCCACGGTTACAGATTTGCGATCTGGGACTTGCGACTTGCGACTTGCGACTTGCGTTGGCTGCTGTAGCCTGAAGCTCAAACCACACTCTCAATTCTTCATACGCTCGGATCATTGCCTTCTCAACTCAGCCCAACCATGCTAATTAATGTGATCGCTGTTCAGAGGCCGATTCAAAGCCTGACTCGGTGAAGAACTGCATGAGTCGCCTGCTCAAGGGATAGATTGTTGACGCGCAAGTTAACCAGATACGCGCAATCGGTTATTAGAGGGCAAAGCCGCTCGGATGCAACATAAGATCTTGAAGCATTAATATAATCTCAAGCCTTACTTAACCGAGGCCTGTCGAGAAATATAAGTAGGGGAATATTGTAGATAACGAGAAAGTTTAAACCTGCTAAAGCTAGCTGAAAAGCCGTACCTGGAGCTTGAGACCGTGAGAATGCATTTGACAATCTTTGCCGAGTGCGAAGGTAGTGAGCTGGATTCTTGTATCAAGTTGAGATGCGCATTACAATCATCGGAACTGCACACAAGGTCCATCCTACCGATCTTCTACTTGCACTATCAAGAGGTAGATGAATTGTTCAAGCGCGTCATACGCGACATCAAAAATCGGTTCCTGGACATGCCTATGAGAAGCTTACTCGCGTTAAGCCTTGGTGTCTGTATTCCTTCTCTTGCGATGGCAGCGTCCCTAGCATCGCTAATCAATGCTTCGCCGAGTGAAAGAGTTCGACAGGGCTCCAATCACTGCCCCCTTTTCCAAGCCCGTAAATGCGTACTCCACACTTGTCCGGCTGTCAAATCAGCTATTCAAGCAACAAAGAAGGCTTTGGATGGATTGCATGTCGCCAGACTTTCCTTGTCGACTCACACGCTGCCTCTCAGGAAAGCATCTAGCGGCCAATTCACAATAACAATGTTCGTCTCCAATTGGTAATCATCGGCGACATGTTGAGGCGCATTGATGACTGTACCAATCGTGAAACCTCTAAATGTAGGCTAATTATCGTCACCAGACTCCATGGTGAGGCGTTCCTTGCGGCAGGAAACCAAGAATGCGGATGATGCAACGCCATATGGTACACAGACGAAAACCCGCGGAGTTTTCCGGCCTAAAAGCACCAACAATGAGTATATCTCCGCTTGCGAAGATCAGCCGTAAGCTGACAATAAGTCATCATCAATAATACTAGACGTCGATTGGAGATGAAAGTATGTGACACGAGGTCGTGCAGTCGATTCGTGAGATGGGAGAAGAGGTGTACCTCTACACGTAGCAGTCCCGCATTTAGTGGTAAGCTAAATTAGCGCCGTATGATTATCTACCTGTGGCATCGAGCCTTCCGAGCTGCTCTAACTCGCACACGCTCTGCTACTGCCACTGCCACTTGTCACTGGTACCGAAGCTGCAATTCGAAATTGTCTTCTTTCCATGGTATGAAGTACCTACACTGTCGGTACAGGTTCGTACTGCCTCCAACGCGCAGAACGATGTGTGGAGCAACAGGCCGCTTGAGTCGCCTGCAACCGACAATCGGGTCAAGATAGAGGCTGCATTGGCAGAGGCAACTCTTTCACCGACTTCTATGGGCTACCTCGCGGAGTAGCACGAAGTACGGAGTGCTGCTACTGTATATGATCATACCTCCGATGAGCTTGACCAATGGCAATGCTATCCTTCCTTATGACCCTGTACACGTCCATGGATTGCTCAGGCTAATGCAAAGGTATCTCCAGCGCACATCATTGCACAAATGTGGCTCTGACAATGGCCTCCTCCGCGCATCTTGCCATATCTCCAGTGATCCCCTGGGGACTCACTGGTAGCTCGTGGCCCGCCCTGTGATCAAACAGTCCTCTCCCCCTCGCCACACATAAATCCTTCATCGCCAATGAAGCCTGCAAGGCGTCATCCTTCGACCCGACGATATGGGCTGTAGGCACCCGTATCAGTTCCTTGTCCACCATCGGATCAAGGTGGCGCAACACTCCTCGCCGCAGACTCGCTTCGCAGAACGGTAAACCTGCACAGAGGAAGATCGCGAAGCGGAAAGGCTCTGCGGGTGAGTCCCTTGCCAACAGCATAGCTGCCAGGGCTGCTCCCTGAGAAAATCCCATTACACCATCAAAAGGCCCTTCAGCTGAGACATAAGCGGCAAGGTCGTTGATGGCTTGCAGGATGCTGAAGGGGTGGCTTGGATCGTAGTAGGCAAAATATTGGTCTTTGGGGAAAACAGTGGCGATTCCTATCATCCCCCTGTCAACCCTTAACCTAGAAAGACAGACAGTGTCCAGAGATAAGGCCCCCCACAGGACGGCCACTCACCCGGTGCAGCTAGGGAATGGACTCCACCTTCCACAAACTCGAAGGTGTGCACATAGGGCTCCCCCATTTGGCTTCGTAGAGCCGCTGAAAGTTGCAGTCTCTTAGTATGGCTGACAAGTACCAGGGTTTGGGTTCTTCGTTCATTGTGCCGATTGCAACAGTGGCACAGAAATTCCGGGAATAGGCTAACCTGTCTGCATCTGGAAAATCTGATGGGTAGCTTTAGCCGAAATTCCCTCGATCGTGCCACCAAGGTAAAGTGAGCTGGACTGGTAGCTTACCTGACTGCTGGTGCCCATGCCATGAAGACACAGAATACGCATTATGATTTCGAACCACGAGCGTGGGGTTATCCTCTCTGCCGAGGGTCGTTCCTTGTAGAGCGGAGTATCGAATTTGGTGTTGATGTATGGGATTATATATCCTTGAGATGAGTTGCGGGCTGCTAATGCACGCTTGCAAACCAAAGCTGTTCTCTCAGCACAGGGATTGACAGTCTGTCCCAAGCGGGAGGGGGCTGTAGGGCCGAATGTCTTGTGCAACGTCTTATCTGCATGTCGTGAACCTGTTATTGATTGTGAAAAAGTCAAAATCATTGGATCTAGCTATCATCTCTTTGTATAGCCTAAATCAATGCAGTAGCCAAGAAGAGGTCGGAGCTGATCATATCTCGCTCGATCCCAAGCTCTCAAGTCCCACCACAACCACTGCTATTCTATTGCACTCACAGGACTCATCTCACAATTAACTCTTCGACACTGGCAGACTTGCCCAGCACACAACTAACGAGGCATACTTCCAGAGTCATGGAAATGAATGAGGCCATCGCGGTCATTGGTCTGGATCTTAGATTCCCTGGAGATGCATCCACACCAGAAGGCTTCTACGAGATGTTGCAGACAGGGCGTTCTGCCTTGAGTGACATCCCTAGTGACCGCTACAATCTTGATGCCTTCTACCATCCCGACCAAGACAGAGCTGGTGCAGTCAGTCGTCACCACCCTCTAGCCACGCATGCAGATGCTCTCACTGACTCAACTCTAGCTTAATGTTAGGCAAGCTCACTTTGTCAGTGACAATATTGCGGCATTCGATGCGCCATTCTTCTCCATCACGCCCGCTGAAGCGGAATGCATGGATCCGCAACAACGAGGGCTGCTGGAGTCCGTTTACCGCGCGCTCGAAAATTGTGAGTGATAGCTTATCCTTGGCAGATGATCTCGAGCTTCACTAAGATCCATTCATAGCTGGTATTCCAATGTCAAAAGCCGTCGGCTCCAATACCTCTGTGCACATTGGGTGTTTCACACGAGAATACGATAGCATCATATCCAGAGATCCTGAAGTAGATCTCAAGTACATCGCCACGGGGACTGGCACCGCCATGCTTTCGAACCGACTTAGCTGGTTTTTTGATCTCCAAGGACCTAGTATGAGTCTAGATACGGCTTGCTCTAGCAGCCTCACCGCCGCCCATCTGGCATGCCAAAGTCTCAGATTGGGGGAAGTCTCAATGGTTGAGTAACCCATCTTTTGCGGCATGTAAAGTGACTCACGACAAGTAATAGGCTATTGTAGGCGGCTGTAATCTCTTCTACAATCCAGATACCGTCATTCCGCTTACCAGTCTCGGCTTTCTGTCTCCAGAGGGCAGGTGCTATAGCTTCGACCACAGGGCTAACGGTTACTCTCGTGGAGAAGGCTTTGGTGTTATGATCCTGAAACGTGTATCAGATGCTATACGAGACGACGACACTATTCGAGCGGTCATTCGCAGTACAGTGTCTAATCAAGACGGAAAGTCACCTGGTATCACTCAACCAACAAAGTCAGCGCAGGTTAACCTCATTCGGCGAGCCCACGAGAGCGCCGGTCTTGACTTTGCTTCGACGCGCTATTTTGAGGCACACGGGACTGGCACGCCTGTTGGTGACCCCATCGAAGCAAGTGCCATCAGTTCGGTCTTTACGAAGTACAGGTCTCCTGAGGATCCTATTTACATTGGTGCACTCAAAAGTAACATAGGCCACCTGGAGGGAGCTGCAGGCATTGCAGGGCTCTTGAAGTCTGTTTTTGTACTCGAACGTGGCATCATCCCTCCAAATTGCTGGTTCGAAAAGCCAAATCCAAAGATTCACGCTGACGAGTGGAACTTCAAGTTCCCTACCAGTTCTGTTGTCTGGCCTAACCGAGGGTTGAGGCGCGCCTCAATCAATGCCTTCGGATATGGAGGTTCCAATGCACACGTAGTCATGGAAGATGCGCTCAGCTACCTGACCATGCATAATAGGGAGGGTAGACATCGAACGATCGATATTCCCAAGCTGGATCTGCAACTGATGCGTGAGCTGACGCAAGAACCTGATGAAAACATGAATGGAGTTCAGAACACGATTGAATCTGGCAACCCTGCACCGAAAGTAATAGAAGGTATTGCCGCAATAAATGTTATTGACGGTCTTGCTGATTCCACGACCATGACGGGCGCTCCCCCCGCCACAGCACACATTGCAAAAAAGCCAGCTAACGGTACCAATGGCGAGTACGAGCCTAGGAGTAACTCTCGAATGTTCGAGAATCTTGGGAGCAGCTCGCTTCCGGAGTCTCCCCAAAACGTCTCTTGTCCTGGAATCAGCGTGGACTTGAGAGAGCGTATCTTTGTGCTCTCGTCTTTTGATGAGGCTGGCATTCAGCGGCTCGCCCAGGCATATCGTAATCATCTGCTTGCCAAGTCATCGAAGCTAGAAAACGAAGATAGGTATCTTGATGATTTGAGTTACACGCTGGCTTGCAAGCGTACTTCTTTTCTCTGGAGGACCTCCATCATCGCTAGCTCCACCAGCTCCCTTGCACAAGCACTCGAGAGTCACCCTAAGCCTGTACGGTCGGGCTCCAATACTCGAATTGGATTTGTCTTTACTGGCCAAGGGGCCCAGTGGTATGCCATGGGCCGAGAGCTGTTGGATTACCCAATCTTCCGCCAAAGTCTCGTTGACGCGGGCTCGTATCTCATAAAGCTTCGATGTCCCTGGAACTTGATGGGTAGGATAAGTCGAAGCATCCACGCTTGAATAGAGTGTTCTCTAACAATTGATTAGACGAGTATTTGAAGAATGATGCCGAGTCTTCTATCAACGATCCGAGGTATAGCCAACCAATCTGCACAGCATTGCAAGTATCTCTCGTAGAACTCTTGGCAAGCTGGTCAATTCATCCAGGGGCCGTGGTCGGCCACTCATCGGGCGAGATTGCAGCAGCTTTCGCAGTTGGCGCGATTTCCAGAGAGACGGCTTGGAGACTTTCGTACCATCGCGGCGCACTATCATCAGACCTAGCTCGCTCAATGAAGCAAAATCCCGGAGCTATGCTTTCTGTTGCGCTCAGCCCCGAGCAGGCGCAATCATACCTTGTGGAAGCCAAAAACCGTTCAGGTGTAGGCGATCTTACAATCGCCTGCACTAACAGCCCCAAAAACGTTACTATCAGCGGCCCTCTCAATGAGATCGATCATTTGAAGAAAATCTTGGACGAACACAATATTTTCGCGCGCAAACTGCAGGTCGAAAACGCCTACCACTCGATTTATATGAACGCAATTGCTGGAGACTACACTCGTCTAGTAGGAAACCTAGAGTCCGGTAGACTTGTAGGAAATCTAGAGCAGCCACCATTTTACTCTTCAGTGACAGGCTCGCTAGCTTCGCCAAAGGACCTCCAAACGGTGGAGTACTGGACCAAGAACCTGGTTTCTCCGGTACAATTCTTTCAAGCAGTGGCAACAATGTTTACAGATGCAACACCAGGCGTGAAGAAATTAGGAGCACGGAAGACATCAGCGCCAGTCACTGAACTTCTCGAAATTGGGCCACACGGAGCTTTGCGCGGCCCCATCCGAGAAATAATTGGTGAGCTTCCTCAGTCGAATAAAATCAACTACGAGACTCTGTTAAAGCGTGGATCTTCCGCTACTCAAACTTCACTGTTTGCAGCTGGTAGACTGTACTGTCGCGGACATGATGTGAACATTGCCAAAATCAATGAGGGTAAAGCTAAGCCGCAGAAAAGCTTGCTTGTAGATCTCCCTAGCTACCCTTTCAATCATTCCAAATCTTACTGGAACGAAAGCCGATTGGGCAAGGGATACCGTTTTCGCAAGAGCCCACGACACGAGCTTCTCGGAGCACCAGTACCTGATTGGGACAAGAACAATGCGATTTGGAGAAACTGGATCCGCGTCAGCGAGAATCCTTGGGTGAGAGACCATCGGGTCACCGGCAGCACGCTCTATCCAGCTGCAGGTATGCTTGTCATGGCAATTGAAGCTAGCCGCCAACTAGCAAGTGCTGGAAAGAAGGTGAAAGGCTTCAGATTAAAGGAAGTTGTCTTGCATAGCGCATTGAGGATCCCTCTTAATACAGAGGGCGTCGAGACTCATTTCCATTTGCGGCCATACCTGGATAGTACCGCTACGACATCGTCTTCCTGGAGTGAATTCGAGCTTCGCAGCTGTGAAGGAGCCCAATGGAGGGAGCATTGTCGCGGTCTCATTCAAACTGAATATGAGACGCAGTACACCCCTGTTGACGATGGCTTGGAAGATCGTATGTTCGCCGAGAAATGCGCAAACCGTCTCGCAGAAGCAGAGCGCGCATGTCGGAAAGATGTGTCAACAAAACAACTCTACGAGCTTCTCCAGACTGTAGGTCTTGACTTCGGCCCCACGTTCCAGAATCTCTCAGAGATGCGCATTGGCGAGAACCGAAGTGCGGTGGCAACTGTGACCGCTGCTGACATCAAAAGCAAGATGCCACATGGCTATGTTCAGCCGCATCTCATTCACCCAACGACGCTTGATGGCGTTTTTCAGAGCATCTTGGTAGCGCTATCAAGAGGTGGTCGAGAAGTCCGCGCGGTTATGGTGCCCACAGCCATTAGAGAACTTTGGGTATCGAGCGATCTTAACTCTAACTCTCTCAGGCTCTGTGCAAATGCAAACTTTCTCGGACTCCGTCAAGCAGATGCGTCCTTTGTCGCGGTCGATAACACGCATCGTAAGCCGACGGTGTGGGCGGAAGGCTTTGTATCTACTGCTGTGTCGAGCAAGAATCCGAATCAAGAGGAATTATATCGTCATCTTTGCTTCAACATCGATTGGAAACTCGACCCGAGCTTCGTAGATCAGAGTATGGCCATCAAAACGTTTGTGCCTTCCTGTGAGCTTACAGACTTTGATCCATGCGATTTGGTCGCAAACATCGAGATGATGTGCTACATTTATCTTAGAAGGTACTCAAAGAATAGTCCTCAAAGTATTGGAAACATGAAGCCCCACCACAGAAAGTATGTTGCTTGGATGCACCATCAGTTCGAAAGATATGAGCGCGGCGAGTTGTTGCATGCAAAGACAGACTGGAATAAAGCGGCGGAAGATGACGAATTCGTTGCGGAACTCGAAAATCGAATGAAAAATGCGTCTGCAGAAGCAACAATCTCTGTTGCTGTAGGAAGGGTCCTTCCCCAAATCCTTTCCGGCGAGGTCGATCCTCTGCAAATACTTTTCAGCGATCAGCTTGCCGAGAACGTCTACCGGCATGGCACCGGAGCTGAAATTAACTATGCCAAACTGACCGGCTATCTGGACATACTGGCACATAAGAATCCTAATATCAAGATACTGGAGGTCGGCGCTGGTACAGGAGGTGCTACACGACCGATCCTTGATACTCTAATGCATCATGGCGAAAACGAACCTGGCGCGCCGAGATTTCACAGTTATGAATTTACAGACATATCACCCTCTTTTTTTGAAAAGGGCAAAGATACCTTTCACTCTTGTGTTGAACACATGAAGTTCCGGACTTTGAACATTGAAAACGATCCAACACATCAAGGTTTCGATCTAGAACACTACGACCTGGTCATTGGTGCCAACGTACTACATGCGACAAAAAGTATAGATGTTACGCTTCAAAACTGCCGTAAGCTGTTGAAGCCCGGGGGCAAGCTCATGTTGTACGAATTGACAGGTACAACGAAGATCAGGACTGGGTTCGGTTTTGGCTTGTTGCCCGGCTGGTGGCTGTCAACTGAGCCTCACAGACAATGGGGTCCGCTCATGACTGTTTCGACTTGGTCTACGCATTTGCAGCGCAACGGCTTCACTGGGGTGGACATTTCATTTGACGATTACCCAGATTCCGAAGCAAATCAGTTAAGTAGCGTCATTATCTCTACGGCCAGTTACGATGCTCCAAAACCACGACAAGTGCCGGCCACGGCCATCTTGATTGAAGAGACGTCTGCGCTACAGAGAGAAGTAGCCGAACAGCTGCAACACACACTTCGAGACAAAGAGCTCTGCGTCGTTGAGATTGTGCCCCTCGACCGGTTCCTTACCACTCAATTCGACCAGGAAATTATGCGTTTTCCTTCCAGAGTTGGATACTTCGTTTTTGGATCTTATACAAGGAGATAATTACACAGGCTTGCAAAAATTGGTCACCACAGCTAGTAGCGTGTTATGGCTAACTCAAGGCGGTGGTGCGTCCTCAAGAAATCCCCATGCTGAGCTTGTCACTGGGTTTGCACGGACAATACGAGCGGAGAACCCGGCGCTGAAGTTCATTACACTTGCTTTCGAAGCAGCAGAAAGTGTTGCTTTGGCGTGTGATACAACAATGAAGGTCTTGGAAGCCGTCTTCGCCCACGATGACAAGGATAATACTTTCTACTCATCAAATGGTAACCTCTATATCAGTCGAATTGTCGAGGCTAACTACATGAATACTGCGATCTCGACTAAGACAAAGAGTCCCCGTCCGCAGCCGACGTCATTTGGCAAGGATCCGGAAAGAAGATTGAAGATGCAACTCGGATCTCCAGGTCTTCTAGATACACTGCAATTCGATGACGATCCAGTGTACGACGAGCCTCTACTGAAAGGCGAAGTCGAGTTCAAAGTGAAAGCCAGTGCATTGAATTTTCTTGATATCATGATTGCCCTTGGACAAGTCGTTGGTAACCAGATAGGAGTTGAAGGTGCCGGGGTGGTGACCAGGACCGGCCCAAACTCAAAATTCAAGATAGGCGATCGCATCTGTGGCATTGCTAGAGGGACCATGAAGACGTATGCAAGAGCAATGCAAGATACTGTGACAAAGGTACCTAAAAATCTTTCCTGGGTGTCTGCCGCTTCACTTCCCGTGGTTTTCATCACAGCATGGTGCGCACTATACGATATTGCCAACGTGCAGAAAGGAGAGACGGTTCTCATTCATGCTGCTGCTGGGGGTGTTGGCCAAGCTTGTATTCAGATGGCTCATTTGAGAGGAGCTGAAGTATATGCAACTGTTGGAACTTTGGAAAAGCGCAAGTTGCTTGAGGATAAATACGGCATTCGTCGAGACCATATCTTCTCCAGTAGAGATCTCACTTTCGCGGCAGGTATCAAGCGAATGACAAGGAATCGTGGTGTAGACGTCATTGTCAATGCACTGTCCGGGGCTGGCCTCCGAGCAACCTGGGAGTGCATAGCACCGTTTGGCAGGTTCGTGGAGATTGGTAAGGTAGACATCTACTCATCGGCGCGTCTCAACATGGAGATGTTCAAAAATAGCGTCAGTTTCACGTTCATCGATGTTGGTTATATGTCCGATAATGATGGTCCTCGTTGCGAACGGGTCCTAGAGGCCGTTATGGACCTTGTTCGTGAAGGAAAGTTGGAAGAGTTGGATCCGGTCCAAACCTACCCATTTGCCAAGATAGAGGACGCGTTCCGTTATATGCAAAGTGGCGCTCATTCTGGCAAGATCGTATTGGTCCCACACGAGAATGACGAGGTTATGGTTAGCAGCTATTCGTTCGCAGACTTCAATCATTGCTAACGTGTGTATACATCGTCAGGTTGTTCCTAGTCGCAAACCTACCTACAACCTCGATCCCAGCGCAAGTTACGTTATATCGGGCGGTCTAGGGGGCTTGGGCCGTAGCATGGCCCGATGGATGGCTAATAGAGGAGCACGAAATCTCATTCTGTTATCTCGTTCTGGCGCAAGTCGAGATTCTGCCAAGGAGCTGATAGACGATCTGGAAGCTGCGAAGGTCAAAGTTGCTACCCCACCGTGTGATGTATCTGATCTGGAATCTCTCGTACGAGTGCTGCAGGAGTGTATGACACACATGCCACCGATCAAAGGCTGCATCCAAGGTTCGATGGTACTCAAAGTGAGCAGACCCAACTCCTTCATGGAATACAGCTTTTGACTCTGCAGGATGCTATATTTGCAAACATGTCTACAGAAGACTACCATACCGCCGTACGACCCAAAGTCCAAGCTTCTTGGAACCTCCATAATGTGCTTCCAAAACAGCTGGACTTCTTCCTACTGCTCTCCTCCGGCTCCGGCATTGTCGGCAACCGCGGCCAAGCAAATTACGCTATAGGTAACACCTTCCAAGATGCACTGGCACGCCACCGTGTCTCTATCGGCCTGAAAGCCACGGCGCTTGACCTTGGTATGATTCTCTCCGTCGGGTTCACAGCCGAGAAAGTAGATGTGATGAGTCACCTTCGAGCGGCTGGCTTCGCGGCCATGCGGGAGGAAGAATATCATGCTATGCTTGATGAGCTGTGTAATCCAAGTCTCAAGCCGTCCTCGCTGCTCAAGGCACAGATTGCTCTGGGCTTCGAAATCCCAGAGATCTTGAGGTCCAAAGGTATCGAGGACCCGGGCTGGATGCATGATCCCCTCTTCAAGCATCTTTACCAGATTCGAACTTTGGGAGCTAGCTCGGACTCCACTCAGGATTCGGTTAATTATGGCTTGCTACTTGCGGCAGCAGACTCGATTCAGGCGGCCGCAGAACTCATCAACGATGCCATTGTCCAGAAGTTATGCAAAGCCCTGACAATCGAGGCCCTGGATATTGATACCTCTAAGCCTTTACACGAGCATGGTGTGGACTCACTCGTCGCAGTTGAACTGCGCACATGGTTCTTGAAGGATCTCGGGGCTGAAGTGGCAGTTTTTGATATGATGAGTGAGCCTACTATCAGATCGCTGGCAATGCTGGTTGCGGGAAGAAGTAGCCTTCTTAAGGTCGTGGAAGCAGAAGAGTAGCGGTCGTGGGAAATTTTAAGGAGTCATTGCTGTATTATCCTACTTACAATAATGTGATCCTGACCCAAGCAAGACCTAAGAGAACGAGGCATAAGTCCTGCATATAGAAGGTTATTAAAATTGGATGTAACCTTGTTTAAGGCCCTCTAAAGCAGCATACATCTATTATCGTATATTCATTAAGTGAGTGAAGGCTATGAACAAGGGTTAGAAACCTTTAGATTTGGAACTTCTTAAGTGCTTATCGAGGATAGCTTAAAAGGTGTTTGCTTTATATACATAACTTTTGCCCTATTCTCTTAACATCCGTTCCTCAAATTTTTTCGTGCGCAAGAACCATTACGCCAGCAGGGAAACAGGCTGATCTTGCGGAATAAAGCCGAACTTGTCTTCACAGGCCCTTGGTGAGGTCCCGGGATAGATTCAATGGTCCTGCTTCAAGCTATTCAAGACCATGATTGAAAATCAGAATCATAAGTGGGAGTAGCTCAAGCATCTGTATAGAAGTTGAGGCTTTCGGTTACTATGAGAGACTGTTCGACAACTAACACCCTAAAAGTGTATATTATGGTCATTACTTCTGAAATACCATTACAGCGTAGCGGAACGACCCGTTCGCATAGCCTCGTCTCATTGCCCGGAAAGCTTGGAAAAACGCAATACCATCTCGCCCGTGGGAGAATGCGAGCGCCCAAAGCGCAGGCGACTGAATAAGTGACCATGATATATCCCTTGAGCATTGACTACAGTAAGCCATAGGAGTCATGTCGGGTTTGTGAGCACAACGTACCAGGTCTTGGATACGTTTTTGCTGATATCCACAGGTTCTCTATGGACTTGGAGCCCAGCGTCTTTCGCATATTGGACGTATTCTGATTGAGTGCACAATGGCGGGAGTAGCATGCCGTCTGCGTCCGTTAGCGCATATATTGTAGTCAACAAGGCGAGCTCGCCTTCGATTGGCCGAACATCTGCTTCCAATTCTGAATCCGTCATACCCTCCGCCTTGAACCAATCTGCTACTACTAACTTGCCCCCTGGTTTCAGTAATATCGCCGCATTCTGGAAGAAGAGCTTCTTATCAGGCAAGTGGCTCATCGCTTCAGAGATCCACACCGCGTCGAAGGTGGTTCCATTTGGCTCTTTGGTGAAAAATTCACCCATTCTCTCGGCGTCGAGCTCGATGAAGCGCACCATCCCGTTGTTGAGTTTTAGTGGTGCAGACCCATCTTTCGTGACCTGGCCAGGTCCAGCATCTTTGGCCGTCAAATCTTTTGCTATCCTTACTTGCTGTCCGCTAATTGTGATCCCGGTAACATTGCAGGCATTTTTTGCCGCGAGATACCGTGTAGTACCACCAATTCCACAACCAACATCAAGGACACTACATCCGTGGGGCAGTTTGGAAATGTCGAGCAGGAGCTCTATGAGCCGAATCTGGGCTATCTCTTTTGAATCTTCAGGATGGAGGAAGTAACCATGGTGAATATGCTCACCCCTGCCGGTTAGTCCACACTAGATATGGGCACCGGGTCGAAATACCAAAGAGAGTAGTAGTAATCAGAGCAAATTTCATAGTGGTGTCTGATGCGTTCCTTCAGAGCGCTCGTAGAAGTCGAAGGTAATAGAGCTGGTATCTCATAGTCTTTGCTAATATCGTGAGCCTCATCATTGAGGCTAGGAGGCGATGAGGGTTTCCATTCGGGTGCTACACTTTGCCCATGCATATTGATGAGAAATACTAAGGCCAGCAGAGAGTGATGTCAAAGCCCTAGATTATGTCAAAGTAAACAAAGTTGGCTAGTTGAGTTTTGGCAATAAAACGCGCTCCAGACCCAGGCGCGTCACGCGTTCAAGCTGGGCTTACATAAGAGAGGCCACAAATGTCCCAGCTACGCCTACAAGTATAAAGTCCACGATTGCCTAAGATCTACAGAGACCAACACTAGAAGTCTTGATTTGCGCTAACTGTTTCGAGCAAACTCTAACCCGAGTAAGATATCAGTCCCCTGGAATGTGCCCAGAGACTTCGGGGACCCACGGGCCCTGAATAAATTTTTTAGCGGCCGCTTATAGGGGTCATTAGCCCCTGTAGGCCCCATAAGTGGATTTTTTCGGCTTCAACATACGCTATTTATTGCGCCCAAGCGGCTGTTGTCTAAGCAGCCCTCTTAGGGGTACGCTTGTAGGGCTGAGAGCTTAAGATGCCAAGACTGTTAGCGCAAATCAAGACTTTTAGTGTCGGTCTCTGTACCCCAGTCGATACAACCGAACCCCAAAATGTCGGCTGGCAACCCTTCCGCCTGAGCGGTGCTCATTATAGCGAAGGAAGGTTGCTTTCCTTCCTATAAAAAGGCCTTGACTTACCTTTCTGGTTGCAAGGTTGCCACTTCTGTTAGGACCAGGCTTCCAGGTGTACGACCATCAGCCACCGAAGGGATAGACATCTCTCTCCCCCAGAGAAGGACAGTGTTCCCAAACTCGCCGGTATCGAGCTCTATCTAATTCCTGCAACGCTAATCCGGCGCTTTGGCGCTCTAGCTTTCAAATCTGCGTTACTACTTTCCCATGACGTATATTGTAAGTGTAGGACTAACATTCTTGCTAGTGTCATCCTGGGAATTGCAGAGTTCACGTAGACACGGTGATCTGGACCAGGATATGATATTCCAGCTCTGGGTAGAGACAGTGCAATTTTATACGTGTCATCGGCCTGACCAATAAAATTCATGCATTTTGGTAAGACACCAAATTTGTAAGACTAAAGACGCTGGCCTACCCTTTAGTGTATACAACAGTAAAACTTTCGAGCGTTTCGGCCTTTGCGGTGCACCGCCTTGGACGAGACGACCAAATTCTCCGCAGCATCTATAGAGCATTAACACCCTCAAACGCTCCCTTGCAATAAAATCTTGTTCTGCCTATGAGCTAACGACCAGGGGATTTGGCTCTTGCCCGAGAATTTTTGGACTTGGGAAGGTCTCCGCCGGTGCGCTTGCGTTCTGTTCGGACACGCTTTGAGTTGCTGTTGGGGTGACTGACGTATTTTGATTCTCCCCCGACATCTCGTCAATTGCGTTAGGATTGACGGGTATTCTGATGAACTGTTTGATATCGACTGATGGATCACTATTCGCGTAGACGTTCTATAAAGTACAACAAAAAACTGTTCAGCTCAGAACGGCCAAACCAGTTAATGTTGGTTGGGCATAGAAGAAAGACAGGTCTTTTACGCACCCCAGGCTGCAGAAGGTTGACCGAGATTTCAGCATTTCCAGCGTTAGGAGGTCCTTCCTCGCTGTGATAGAGCCCAAAATCGACAGTAGGGCTGTAATTCTTTATAATAAAGCTGTGGGGATGAATATCAGGTATGTGATCCTCTCTGTATTGATTAAGGTGGAATACTCACTCAATGGTAACATCAGTTGGCAGGTCTTGGGGCAGAATATCCGGATTCGCTTCATAGTAGATTTTTGTGCTCGTGAGGATCACGCCATTAGGGACCGGACTTGCAGGATCAGGGGCAACAAATGCCTCAGGGCTGAGTAAGTCAAGACCGCCAGATCTTGCATTTACGATCATACGGCAATTGGTAAAATGGGTCGCTGGGTGGGATGCAATATACTCGTAGGCATCCTCGATGTCGGCCCACATATGGTTATACTTTGAGTTGTTTGAGCTTTTGACCAGATTCCAAAGAGGCTGTGTTGTAAACCCTGTGACTGCGGGGTTTTCGTCGACACTGGATTGCCATTCGAGAAATTGTTCCCAGATATGTTCCCCAGCGGGATTGTTGCCGATTGCCGCGGCCAATGTCGAGTTACCTCCACTACAAGAGCTTGTCTTTGCCATTGATTTTGCAAAGGTCTGATACTGTTTCTCTGCTTGTACGTGAGCATCGAATTTTCCATTGGTTACAAGACCGTTGAATGCAACATTGACATCGGAGCTGAAACTCTCAGCAACGGACGAATCCTTGTTCTCTGCCCATACACACTGGAGCAAGTGAATTAATAACGCAAATGCCCAGACATTACATAGGTAAAGACACTTACCAACGACAGCCGCGCCCCATAGCTGACTTCGGTAATAATATGGGTGCCAGAGGTCTCGAACAACGATCTGTAACTCCTGAGGCTGAACTTATCACCTTTGTTGAAAGGTGGGAGACTAGCTATTTGATTTTCCATACTGTCCTCATTGATCAGTGTCCCATAACTAAGTATCCGCACCTGAAGCGATTGTTGCTGAGCTTCAAACAATGCATATGAATACTGGTCGTGGAACATCGTTTGGATACCAACGTCCACAGATGCACCGCCTGTAACGACCTCGTATCTACCGGAGGCTGAGCCGCCCGCCCGCAGAGCTTCTTTGGTGGCTGATCCATTCATGTAGGTTTCGTAGTTGCCTCGATGAACAAGATCGTTAGATTTGCAGTTGTTGGCAGGTAGTCACAGCATGTACCTACTATCGTACTGACTAACATCGGTATTCCAACCCATAACGTCAGGAACCATCCAATACTGCGAATTGGAACCAGGAAGAAGCTTTTTCTCCGCTCTTTGCAGATCATATTCGAAGAAACACCATGCAGTCAGGACGTGTTCTTTAGTCTAGGAGAACGTTGATATGTGTCTGGTAAGGTGTACAATGTGCAGTGGATCTACATACTGACTCGAGATCAAAGAGCATCGTACTTGTCATATCCAGACCAAAGCCAATATAGCTGGCTGGAGGAAAATCCAGATTGCCGGCTAGCTTGGAGAAATTGTAGGCCGTGGCGTTGGCAATGAAATCTTGGGGCGACGTGGTAAGATTTAAAGCGGGTGAATCGGCCGCCGCCGTAGTAGTCGCGGCTTGGGGGTTGCCATTATAATAAGAAACATTGAAAGAAATTGGGACCAATGCGGCAGCTACTACACCAGGTAGGAGACGGATTGTTAGCATGCTGTGGAGCAGAAGCTCCACCTTGCTGTTGGAGTGGCCACCGAACATGGTTGAATTTCAGGGAATCTGGTTGACCTCTTCCATACGGTGAGTGCTATCCTACGCGGAAGATGCGTCGTCGGGAGAGGTAAAGATTCATGTAAAGGGTTGCTGTTCAAGCTCCTGTGGGGCTCTCATATACCACATGTGTCCACAGACACCTGTTAACTGAGTTGCTAGGTGAGAGACTGGGATCATTGGTTTGAATGGCAGGGGATGTTTGCCAGAAATAGCATATTTGCATTGCAGAGTGGAAGCGGCGGTTATCGCAAAAGTACCCAACAAAGCCGTTGTTTCACACTTCGACAACATCAAGCGACCCTTCTGTTCTAAGCGATCTTATGACCGTCACAATTGGTTAGGCTAGTACCGGATGATTTGAGTCTACGCTCGTAATACTCAATAGTAGTCCTACACTGGTGGATAATTTCAAAGTCTGTGAACATAAATAGAGAGTTTTTGCTTCCGCCTCTGTTTGTAGCCCACGATATCCGCATTATACCGTGTCGCAAACCCATACTAATAACTTGTTTAAAAGGCGCCATACGAGACACGAAGGATTTCACTCCCCGCACCATGTCTGATTCTTCGAAAACAATCTCCAGGCCATCATGCGTTGTCTCAAGGCGCTCCTCATAGCGCTCTTCCAATGCCAGCTATATGTCCCTATCCTCTCAGATACTCCATGCACCCCAGATCCTCCATCACCAATGTCCAATCTGACAAATCTGGTGCAAGACCTGAATCTGAATTCGACTCATTGGAACCCAACTTTCTGCGGCGACTGGCGCTGGGATCAAGCCTCAAACGACATCTGTGTTAGAGTCTATTGTGACAGAACAAGCAAAAATCCTCTTGACCCTACTGCTGTAAAACCCATCCTCAACGGAGCTATATATTCTTTGGCATCCAAACCCTTGGATGCCCCGTTCACAGCTCAAACATGGTCAGCAAACGATCCGACCGGGCGACCCGGGTTTGTCCTGCGCATCGCAGAATGGGAGAAGAGGCACGGACTGTTGTCAAACCTTGAGGTCATGCGTGCTATGGTGTCATTGGAAAGATATTGGAGCGGACCACCCTATGAGCAGAGCGACTTTCTCATCTATCATGACGGGGTCGGAATTATTGGTGGGGGCAGTGGAAGGAGACCACCACGCCTGATGATGAACGCTATGAACGGTGGTTTAATTAATTAGCGCACCAAAGACACAATGCTTCGTTGATGATAAATTAGTGGAGCTTGTAGCTTATCCGTGGTAGCGCTCTGCTGGTACATGTGGGGTGAAGAAATTTGCCACTATCTGCTCCCCGGAGCCGTCTTGAAAGAATTCAACCCCTTAACCGCAGAAGGCTATAGAGTAGGAGCCTAAAAGGCCCAAAGGGCCCCAAAAAGGCCCCCACAAGCTGATCCGAGGCTTAGGGGCAAAGAAACCCGCCCCCCGCTATACATCCATTGCCTAAGCCACCCATTCTATGATATCTCTGGGAGACTTTATATTGCAGTAGCCATATAGCTATATCGAGTATTGACTTTCACTCCGTCATGATTATACCGCATGCCTGCTGATCAAATCCTACCATATGCGAGCTTTTTCTTAGGGAATTCTATTCCTGGAACAAAGGGACCAAACCCCTAAAAAAGACTGTCTCAAAATATATTATGAGCTTCCTTAAGGACGTCAAGCCTAAACTTAAGGGACTACGCCCCTGAAAGCTCTGTCAACACTTGGTATAATGCGCAGCATCACGATACCTGTAAGGACTATACCCCTAGAAAAATTGTGTTTGCTCAGCATATATGCAGCATTTAAGGACCTCTATGGATTATAGTCCTAGATGATCTGCATATGGTCAATCTCCATGGCCCGCTGGAAGACGAGATATCTGTGCGTGCAAGAATGAAATGTTCATTGCAAGGCCCAATTACACAAAACTAGTGCAGAGACTTGAATCATCACGCTGTATCCCTCTGAGAGGCTACATGTGGCCCTTAGCTGCAATTTCTGCGCCATTCTCTGCTTCTCGTTGCATTTACAGGGTAGGAGATTTGCATGATGATGATTCGGGTAACGGTACTTTTGACAGTGGATCTTTCTTGCGCCAATTGCGTACACGGATCTTGAAAATGAGGGTCCGACTAGATAGCATCTCACAGCTCGTTTCAACTCTCATCAGCGCTTCCGCCATTGTACTATGGTCTTTCCTAGCGAATTTACATCAATTCCCCCAAGTGTGTGATGCCATCTTCTACGTACATATTACGCATGTCCGTCATTATTTGAGCAAGGCCCGATTCTGCAGCTGCAGTCGAAGCCTCCACAGCGTCCAGGATTTGCCGCAGCTCTCTCAGATCGCCTTTCTCCAAGACTTCAGAGAGACAACTAGCTGACATCCGGCTCGCTTGACTCTTCAACTCCGACTTGAGATTACCGACGCGCTGCAGACAGCCATCAAGAGCTTCGTACGTATCTTCCGAGGGGTCTGCTCGTACGATATGCCTCATAATGCTTTCATGTCGATCTTGTAAGGAGTCCTGTACACCATCGACCTTGAGGGAGACTTGAACCCCCGAGGAGAGGAGAGCAATGTAAACTTTTGGAGTACTACGGTGCGAGGCACATATACTCGAGTGCCGCCTGAAGAATTGGCCTTCGCGTGTTGATAGATACTTGCGACGCTGGAGGAGGCTCGGAAGACGCTTGCGCCAGAACTCTCTAATCTTCACAACAGCCTCTAACTCTTCCGTGGTATACTGGGTGACTTGGTCGATAGCTGGAACGGATAAAGGTCCTTCAGTCGTGGCGTTTGAGGAAATTCGCTGTGGGAGGTTTTGCCAAATGCTGTCCAGTCCTACCTCCTTGACGCTCGGATGCTTCCGAAGCTTACGAAGCACATGATCGTGTGTAGCCTGTTTGCTGACTATCAAGATTTTGTTTTTGTCCCCATACTTTTCGAAAGACTGTGCGAGTTTCCAAGCGAGCTCTTCAATGTTCTTGTGATCGAAATGAGTAGATCCAACAGATCGACATTTGAGCACCTGCTTCATACATTAGATTACTACTAATCGACATGAGATGATTAGTACAGACCATACGAAATTTACCCCATGCTTGTCCAAACCCGCGCTCGTTGCCCGATAGGTTGATCAAGATGATGGCCAGGAGCTCTAGGTTCCGCTGCTGTAACAGGATCCTATCGTACATATGTCCTGCGGAAGAAAAGCTGAAACCTCCTTGACTATCCTGCAAAGTGTCGTCTACACGGGACAGCAAGTGACAGAAACAATTGACCAAGTATACAAGACATTCCTGATATACATGTCTGTCGGTCCAAGCCAAAGAGTCGTTGTGTGGAGTGCTTCCCATGAATTTTGGCAGGTAGAAGTAGGCCCAAGACTTGGGAATTGCAAATACAGCGGAACATGTTATGAAAATCTAACCGTGAAATTAGCTGATGACTCTGGAATGACCGTAAATGGCTCTCTGATACCAGGTATGTCGCAATGGCCTCCAAAGTGGCCGTAACCGCGTGCATATTCGAGAATTCTTGGATTCTTATAATCTCCATATTATTTAGCAATCCTTGAAAATTGTTTTGCTGTCCAGAACTTGCTGTCAGCAACTATAACGAAACCATGTCTCTGATCGAACGTACGAAAACCCACGGACTCCTGCTCCTAGCGTCTATTTCGAGCAGGTGTGTTAGACGAAGGTGTTGAATCGTGGGACGAGCATTAGCCGAGAAGCGAAGCTTGTTATGAAGGGCCCTAGAGAATCTATCTCGGCATTTCGATCCTTGAAGCGGCAGAAATCAGCAACATCTTGGGCGAATAAATACAGGAAAGAAGGAAGGCGTACCTATTTGGCTTGCAAATTGCAATTGCTCCAGGACCCAGGACAAATTAGCTCTCTGGGTCCAATCATGGCCCAGTCTATGATAGAGTAGCTCCTCTAAAGCAGATCCCACGTTTGTCCCCGTGTCGGAAAACAGCCATGACTGTGCCTTCAAGATGGCTTCAGCGTCTTGTTCCAGAGAAGCGACGTATGTGAGCGTTCGTAACAATCGTTCGAGCCAGTGACGTCCTGCATTAGATTTCAGTCGAGGCGACATCGGAACCGTAGGTGTGACTTACTGGTTCGGAGGAATTGTTCTTGGAATTTTGCCGGCATCACTCGCGCGTAGTATAACTGCGTAAAAGAACACAGGACGCCGCTCATTTCAAGTAGTCCCTAGCACGCATTCAGTCACGATGTCTTCACTTTCCGGGCAACAATGCCATAGCCAACCTCGATCATATGGTCACAGTCCCTCTGTGATACATGTTCATGTCGTCTGCCGCAATTCGCAATTGAGCACTTGCCATGATGAAGATGGTGGAGGCAAACCACCGGCCACTTCAATTTCCAAAGATCTCTTGCAATGGTGTCCAATGTGAGAAAAGCGGATACAGTCTGTTCTAGGATCCCTCTACGCGCCTCAAGAACAGCGTCGCCTTCGTAACGTTCAATTCCAGCTTTACAGAGTGGAGACCAAGGCAAGGTGATATATTTCCTTGGAACGTCATCGTTTTGCCAGATTCCAGCAAGAAGCAGCGTCATTGCTTTGGCCCGTGCTTCTCCTCTTAAAGCGATATTAAGTAGAACCTCACTGGCTACTTGAAAAGCTCCAAATGGGATCGCATCGAAATCGGGTAACAGTTTCAGTGCACTATTGTCAAAGATGATCTTCCGTTGTTAGTATGGTAACGGGTAGTACGATTGATCCAACTTACTTGGAGACTTATGAATTGTTTGATGTCGGCATGTTCGAGTTCCACAAGCATTTGGTCTTGTAATTTGCCTCCCGTTAGTGGCATCCAGCGCTTTCCGAGTCCCATGTTCCACTGGCTAAGTCTTCCTCGGACAGCATTTGTTTTGAAAACCTCGGGTATGTCAAAGCCAGTTCCACTTGCCGGAGGTTTTGAATGTCCCAAAAGTCGCTTAGCAGCAACATAATCTACAATCTCCAGTATTCTCTGCTCTGGAATGTTGGCAGCAGTGTCATTGTTGAAAGGCACGGAGAGCGCCTTCTCCATATCTCCCTGCTGAAGATGTAGCTTAAGAAGGTCTACATGTCTTCCTTGAGCGAGATATAGCTCAGCTAGATCTTCGAGCATTTGATACTCGATAAAGCATGACTCCTGAACCTGTAGAGAACCCAGGTTGTGTATAGCATCTTTTCGGTAACCAATGCTAATCTTGCCTTGCTTCAAAAGCAGCTTGCCGAGGCGACCATAGCTTTGATAAGTATAAGCAGACATATGCTCGCGGTTTCTATATAATTCGGTCAACTTTGGAGAGCAGTCGCATGAGAAACACGATAACCTACACCCTTACGTAGGCAACCAGCTCGTCGAAGTGACCGCCTTGCCGTAATGTGGCGGCAGCTTTTTCATGCTGGCCATTGCAGTGGTAACAGTCCGCAGCCTCCGTGTAGTATTTGGCCTTCACGTAATTTTCCGCCGCGGGACCGAGAACCCCATGTTCGTGCAACAGTTCTAGCATTTCAACGTTAGCAGAGAAAGTAAGCCATTGGCAGTAGTGACCAACCCGCAGCCTCGTGGAAACTTCCCAACCTCGTGTATATATTGACCGCTTCCCGAAGGAAATTGACGCTCAAGAAATGCCCAATCGCTGCTTCAAAATGCTGGCGAGATTCTTGTTGGTTACCTCGCGCTTCACACCTGCGACCTTCATCCTCCGCAAGGTTTCCTTTTGCTATCGTTGCATTCTTCGCGTCGTTGGCCTTTTCAAAGCACAACAACGCCTAGCCACAATCAGTCAAAGACCATATCGAATATATAGGGAGGGCATCGTTAACTGACATCCCTGTAATTCTTCGAGTGCATGAGTTGCTCTCCTCTTAAGGCCCACCTACGGCGATCTACCACTCTACCTGGCCGCAATGCCTGAAGCTTTGCATTGAACTTGCAAGGGTGAGCGAACAATCTATGTTCAACGGCGGCGAAACTCACATCAGCTTCGTGCGGCCTCGTCACGTCGACAAGCGACACAGGTGCATCTTCGTAAAGCATCTTCTCCACAGGAGCTATTTCACGATCTCCGCTCTCCATCAAGAATAACTGAATCCGCGACCTCGTAACAGCCACATACAGACTCTGCATTCATGCTGTTAGCAATCGTCATATGCATAACAGCGTTTGTATTTTACCTTGAGTATGGAGCACATGCGCTAAATACTCATGGTCAGCTCTCCATTTCCTTATAAAGTTCAATATTACTGGTTTCGTACCAGATGTTTCCTTGCATCGAAGGCGGTCGTGGCCTCTTTCCCACCTAGGGTACTCAAACTTCTCAAACCGGCAGGATATGGGCAGTCCGTGAAGAAATTCCACAGAATGACATCGTCGAACTCCATGCCTTTACTCTGGAGGATCGTTAAGATAAGGGCAATATCACCAACTTCTGCTTGAAGCCTAGCCTTTGCTGCATCGTCATGTACGAGTATGACTTGCTCCGCTCCAAACTCAGCTGTTTGCTCAGATGCATTGCCCTGGCCTATATTGTTGGATGTCAGGACGCTAGGCTCGCAACGTACTGAGATAAGTAAGTATGAGTATTGATGTTGTATTATCTTGATGAGTACTCACGAAACATAACAGGTCTTGGCCCGGTATACTGCCCTGTCTCAGGACCTAGTTTGTCGATAGTATCGGGAAAGCCTAGCTAATTAGTCTCGTAGTCATTATGAATGCACAGTTTCCAGAGGTTCGGATACCTTTCCAAAGCCAATCCATGACTTGCGATGCTAAAGCCAAGATACCCTGATGTGAGCGATAATTCTTGCTTAAAGCGAACATAGTCGGTTGGGCCAGCTGGGCCTGGTTCGTCGCGTTGCTTAGACTAATAAAATGGTCATAAAAGAGGGCTTTAATGTCTGCAAAGCGGAACGTCGATTCTTGGGAGATCGCTTGGGCGGTATCCCCAGCTAGTACATGAATGTAAGCTTAGACCGTGACTGATGAGTCTGGTGCACAGACCAAAGTGAAAGCCCCGACAATCTGCAACAAGGTTGAGGAAGAGTCCGATGTCTAACGTCCGCTGATCTTGCACCTCTGTTTAGATGTTAGCAGTCGCCTGGATCAATCTGATTGTCCCACTTACCGTCAATATAAATCTCGTCGAATGCAGATCCCAATAATGCTTTCAAATTAGCATCGCGGCGCATTATCTTTAAAACGTTGACAACCCTATCAACATCATCTACCTCGCCTCGGCTAGTCTTGAGGGCCTCATATGATTCAAATACGCTGTAGATTCGTTTACGCTCGTCGTCCAAAACGAATGTAGGTGCTAAGCGACGGCTTCGAGCCACGTACTCCTCCTGATGTAAAGCGGCTAATGATTCCAAAGACCTCGCCGAACCCTTAATCACGCCCATGATCTCGGCGAATACAAGCGCGACAGGAAGGCCTTTGGTGACATTTTGAGCAAATCTTGGCCAGTAGTCCAACTCAAAGGATTGATAGTCGACAACAGGGCGGGAACTATCAAAGGTTCCTTCACGTTCTATCAGCCTAAATGAAGAAGCCTATATCAGCGTTCACTTTTCTCAAGAATGTTGTCTAGATGGGCAGCAGCTAAAAGCTCACCGCGTCGAGTTTTCTAAGAGTCTCATGAATTCGTCAAACGTGCATACAAGCGGGAATGACGCATCTTGCAACAAATGCACAGGCGTGTTGATTGCATCTCTTGTGGAAACCTCTGAGAAGATGTCTTCTCTTTCGTGTAGAGGTTCCAGGATAAAAGACTTCTTAGTCAAAGTCTGAATCAGCCTCTGCACATGGACCCGGATTTTGTCTGCGAGGAAGGCGGAGCGCGTAATGAGGACCTAGATACGTTACAAATATCGTGTCAGAGAGATGAATATACCTGACGCTTGGTTTCAAATACCTGTCGCCTCAATCTGCCCGCCTTCAGCACCTTTCCTGCTAAATATTGGGCCACAAGTTTATAGATTAGACAAGTCGTTTTGCCAGTTCCACTCCTCCCTAAGATGAGAGTAGAAGAGTGAAAATGGGCAATCACGCCCTCTTCATCTTTGGACAAGTCGAGGGGCAGCTCTGCGGTCATATTATCGCTGAAGACTGACCGTATCAGTGGCTCCGAGAAGGCGTAAAACTTGTCTTTATCCGAGTCAGCAATTGTAGCGAGTGAATACGAGGGTGGAGCACAGACTCGCCATCTCAATTGTATCGTGGTCAAGTACACGGACATCCAGACCTTCAGCTTTGTCTGCCGGCATGGAGGCTTCGAAGTCAACACCTTCGAACTGTACAGGGGCAGGTATCTTTTTGAGGCAATTGGGCTTCTGGCGGCAACGCCTGATTATCTCCGGAGTATAGCATCTTTGAAGAGTGCAAACTTTGTCGATCGCCTTGGTGATCTACAGGCACAAGAGGCTGTCAGCAGGTGCGTGAAAACGTCAGCAGATGTAAATTTATATACCTGCGCCGAGTCACCAACTTCCCATACTAGAAATTGTAAGCTTATATGATGATCGCTCACAGTAGTGCTACCAACCGGTGATTACCTGCTGCGCAACACCATCGGCCGTTGCGACATCCACTTGCCACAGGATAAACGAGTTACGACCACACTTAGTCTTTGCAAGAGTCACCTTCAGACGATTCCTTTGTCCATGGTCTCCCGCCAGCGTTGTGTCCCAAATTCCATCAGCGATTTCGATCAGCCGCTGCTGAATAGGATCTGGATTGCCTACAGAGTCATCAGCACTTTATGTGAGAGCTTCGAGCGTGGGACAGGACAGACCAGAGCTGATGAGTAGCTGTAGACTCTTGAGTGCGGTCCCTGAGAGTCTGAGCTTCCATATTCCGATGGCCTTACCCAAAAGCGCAAGACAGTCGCGCGGTTCGAATCCAGCTGACGTAGAGTCGCCAGCATCCACGGAATGCTCGAAGTGCTGAAGAGGCTGTATTTGTACATTCCCGTGGCATAATTTACACGGGAACGTCTTTGCAATGCGACTCAGGATATGCAGCGTTTTTTCTCCCTCAAGCTGCTCAATAACGTTCACAAGCACACGGTCAGAACTGGGTGTTGGCAGCTGGAACTCTTGTAATAAATTCACCAGGTCATCATTAAGTCGAGTGAAGGCTGCTCTAGGCTCAAAATGTCCGCTAAACCCGACCACTCTGGCGTCTTTCACAAATGTCGATGTCTGATTATCGATGACCTGGTGCAATTCTTGGAGCTTGTCAATTAGCGACCTCAGGGCTGTCCATTGCCTGACCTCAGCTGATACTCCATGGTTGCTGTTACAGGCTGCAATCATATCAATGAGGGTTGTGGTCCACCTTCTGAGAGTAGTGGGTTGGTGATTTGTAGTATTTGACTTGGACACCCACTTGCCAAAAACTTGGCATCCGGCTGGATTAGAAACCAGAAGCTGCACCAAGTTGTTTGAGCCTGCTACAAGCTCAGCTAGCTGTTGGAGCGTGGGTGGCGGAGACCTAGGAAAAAGACATGCGGTCAAACCCGGCACAAGGAAGTTAACGACATCTGAAAGTTCAAGAAGGTCAAGACACGGGGGAACAACGTCCAGAAGGAGCTGCGTAATTGTTGCTGCTGTCTGCTCTTTCGTTGCCTCATCTTCTGCATTGGATTGGAATAGATGCACGCGACGCAAGTAAAAGGCAAGACGATGACTGTGGGAAGTCAGATCCAGCAATATGATGTCTCGGTCTTCGTTCCAATCCGGCAAGGCGTTGCTTTTCATGCCTCCTGTACACTTCTTCACCGCTTCGTCGTATTCGCTGTATTTGGGTTCGACGTCACTTCTGAGAAGTTCTTTTAGGGTGGTGAGCTTTGTCATCCTCGTGGTATCCTCTAAAGCCTGGTGGAGAGGTCGTGCTCATCAGATAGATCGCGTTTCCGATGGATAATGACGAGGTCTGAGCTGGTGGATGACGAGACGAGTCTCAGTTGTAGCGGGAGAAGTAGGAAATTAAGGTGAAAGTGAGGCTTCCAGGTGAGGTTTCTGTCTTAACACAGCTCAAGAAATCAACAAACAAAGCCTCTCAACCCCAAAATCGACATCATATCTGTCTAGACTTTAGAAGCTTGCAGGGATTTCTTAATGCCTCTGTTGCTATGATAGACGCGGTTCGAAGTCGCAAAGAAGGACATTAAGGCTAGGATGGGGATGGAAGGGCACTGAATATTAATATTGGAAGGACTGAGGGGGGATGCAGGGGCCCGGTGGCAAACATTGTGGGGCAGTAACTCGTGAATAATGAATAATAAGTACTATTGGACTAACCAATGCTATGTCACCTTACCTAAGCACGCTTGAAGTAGGATGTGGTGGCTTCACAGCACTGGGCTATTCAGTGACATGGGACGAATCTTCTGTTGCTTACAGATACAAAGGCTGGCACGGCAGTGGCTTTGTTTGTATTAATTAGACGTCGTACACTACAGTCTGGCGGCGTAGAGAGATGGACAGCAGTCTGTCTTCAACATCCAACACCTAGGGATGATAGTATGCCAGATTCTCTTTCTGATACCGCTATGCAAATTCTGCGTAGGTTGTGTCACTTACGTGTCAGAGACTGAGGTACGAGCGGTTCGGTAAAGTCATATGTTGTATTATTTCCCCTATCATCGGTTCAAAGCTGAATAAAGACCCAAAGGAAGGAGGAAGTCGGACCGGGAATTGTACACTAGAAAGATCCTTGTTAATGCCGTAGCAAGGATCGGAGCGTTAAAAATTTAGTCAGGGTGGCTCAGAAATGGGCGTCGGACGAAACCTTGCGCGCATGCCAAACGTTGAATAAAAGGCGGCGTTTACTTGGTAGAGGTCGTACATATCGAGGAGATAGCGCTAACTCTGCGCGAATATTTCCACGCTGCATAGATGAATCACACTGTTCGATAGCAGGCAGATTATCCATCCGCCCAGCTCCTTGCGGACCTTGTCCTTTCACATGTGCGATATAGAAGGGTCGAGAGAAGCTGTGGTCGACGTGATCAAGGTCACCTTCGGTCACGTCCCTAATATTTGATGGCGCTAAGCGCGTCCTCTCTCTAATATTGCTGGGCGGTCCAGGAGGTAAGGTACTGCAGGTACTGTACATCCTTCACCTGGTCATCCTTCACCAAGTCATGCACCGCGTCAAAGATTCTCACAGTGCGGAGTAAGCTTGCTGCGAACAGTCAGGACTGTCACCTGATGGCATGAATAACCTCGGCCTCCTGGCAGAGCAATGAGCACCTCAGGACGGGATTACAAAACACTTTTATGCTATTGGTGGTAGCAACTCACTTTTACAAATTTGCTGCTAGGAAGTTCGCTGACGATATTGCTGGCACATTCTTATAGATTGGCGTTCTGTCGTACCGCCATGGCCCTCACACTTCCGCACTCTCTCATGCCTACATGCTCACTGACTCCCATGATCTTGGAAGCCACGCTAGGGGGCGGAATTCATCAAGACTACGCTACTTGCGCCGAAGCACTTAACCTACAACTCTGACAGCACACTTAGTCATTCACCTGTGCCCCACCCAGGCTTCAGGCAAAGAGAAGATTCCACACTAAGAGGAAACGGTGGCAGAAAGATGCAACGAGTAGCACAAGGCTCGGTAGAGGGAGGATGAGAAATAGGATAAAAAGGATAAGAAGGACGATGAGAAAAAAGTGGATGAGGGTTGATTTGATAGACAGCGAGCAGACTGGATGAACTTTACGAACAGGCGTCACAGTCCCATGTCCTACCGCTGCCATGCCATCAGTAGTACGCAGAGACATCTTCAGGGATTGGATGCCGCAGACCTAACAGCTTCTGATGCTTGAAACCCTATATACTGGTAATTTCCAACTCCACCATTGAAAGCTACCCCATGCTGTATCTGCCTCCCTCCCCTTGTAAGTCCTTCCTTGGCCTCTTCAAACCGTTCTTATCCGTATTCTCCTGGGCATACTCTCGTAAACAGCCGAATGAGATCTGAATATCACTCCCCCGTATAGAATACATTGGCGTAGACGCGATGCGTATGAATGGAAAATAAGAGAATAAAAAGAGCAAAAGTCATGTATATAGAGCTGACACCTGATAAGTTTAGCGTTAGAGGTTCCTAACCCTGAATTACAGCTTTTCAGGACTTAAACAGTCTTTGATGAAGGGTATTTGCTTCTCAAAGCACCTTAATAAGTCTTGAAACCTAATTTTAACAGCCCTACTGTATGCTCCATTCTCTTACCTACCTAGGGTCAAGAATACTTTGATGACTAAGGTAAGCGGGTCTACCACGAGGACACCATCGCTTTCGGAGATCGGCGCAGATGATATTGATACGAGACTGCATGAAGTCTAGCATGTTGCATGACCAGCATCATCGGATCAAGGACTTACAGGTTGAGCGTAATCACGGATGCTCGATGTTCAATATAGAGAGCGACCCAAGTTCTCCCGCTCCTAACGGATTCTGATTATCGTCGCGTACTGACTGTCTTCAATGTACTCCGTTTGAAATAGCGTCATGTCTCGGGAGCTTCCTCCTCGTAGGATGTCCGTTACTCGTCAAATTGTACTACTGGGCGCAGTCCTCAATGTCAGCTACTTAGCGACTTGCATCCATAAAAGTTCTAGGGTCTATCTGTTTCAGCAAGCTCAATGCCTAAACTACTATCAAGCCAACGATCCAACGAAAGTCGATTCCCATTATCATGTGGAAGAAGCCTTGTGCAAAATTCACGAGGTCCAATCTCCCCTCTCAATCCTGGATGGCATTGATTCATTCCTTCAAAATCTGCCCGGTAAAGCGACCCCTTCATCCTTGCGGTGTTCTGCATCAACCCTTCCATATGCCAAAACGCTTCCTATACAGCACTCAATCCTATCTGAAGGGGAATGGGAGGAGGGGCGTGGGTGGGGGGGAAAGTGGCAAGAGAGCTCGAATGCTGACATGTATCACTTTCCTCAATAGGTCTACTCGTACTTGCAACCTACAAGGAATTCCTTCCTATCTTAGGGGCAAGGTCTCTTATCATTTTTAGCGTCCTCTTTTCCTGCCTGGGTGTACTATTCTCTACAGTCATATGTAGGTACTACTTCGCCTTCAGAAAAGGGGAGACTTGCCAATACATTTATGGCTTATCACGAGAACAGTCTGGCTTCATCAACCGTGGGCTCCATATCTAGCCCTACTGTCATTTCTCTACGAAGTAGTCGGAGGTGGCGAGATAACTCGAATAGCTCTTACGATGATGTGTATCGCACTTATATCACCTCCAAACCGATTGTAGGTGGTCCACGCACAGTCCCCGTACGAAGGTTCACGTAGCTTGGCTCAGGGCAAGTATTGACTATTGTTAGAACAGAGTTCTACAACTACATAAGTGCATTCTGGGTCCTTTCCAGCGTCGGGGGCTCCGCAATCGGCTCTGTATTATTAAGTCGCCATGTTTGGTTGCTGAACGCTCTCTCGGTCCTCTGCTTCATTCTCGCGGCCTGCCTTGCAACAGCAATTCCAAGTGGGTTGGGTAGGGATGGCGAGAGCGCTGAAGACACTAGGCCTATCATAATGGCCTCTGACGGCCCTGGCGTACAGAGAACGTCGTCAGAGAGAGATTCGCTCCATCGCGAAGAGAGTACCAAGGTTACACTCTTCAAAGCCTATTCGTGACATCTGAGGCTAACTGCGCACTAGCATTCTCTTATGGGTATTCTCCTACATTCATGGCTTGTATCGTACCATTCTATGTCACATCTTTTCCGGCTGCCTAATCCCACTTTCACGGTTATCGTCGTATTCTTGATCAACGGTCTTGCCATACGAATTGAGGTCCTCCTTCCTCAGTACATCTCTCTCAATCTCCAATGGCCTTTGGCAATGGTCAACAGGATTCTTGCTCTCAACTCACTCGTTTCATCAATCGTCCTTTTCAGCCTACCAACTTTCCGAAAGGTCTGCCTTGAGCCACAGATGAATACACCGCAAGTTGATCTCTTCATCGTACAAGCGGCTCTCCTCGCCAATATGGTCGGTATGGTGGGCTTTGGGTTCTCGTCCCCAGCACTGTTTTTCATTCTAGCGCTATGCATATACACAGCAGGCAGTGGTGTTTATGATTCGTTGACCGCGTATGGAACGTTGACCCTGCCTCCTGGAGAGAAGGTTTCGGAATTCTATGTTCATATCGGGCTTATCAATACGCTCGCTGCGTTGGTCGGTGCACCGTTATGGTCGTGGATCTTCAGTGTGGTATTGAGGAGTGGATTCCTACCTCTGGGTTTGCCATTCTGGGTTTGTGCTGCCTTGTTTGGGGCAGGGATAAGCGGGGCCAGGCTATTGAAAAGCTGGATGGCTAGTGGTCTAGACAGCCGGCGTTATGAAAGAGTTGTGAGTAATGCCATGGATGAATGATACCCTAATTTGGCACACGTCACGTTATAGAGTATAGATTACGCATGGGATCCTTCAATTGTCCCTTACTTAGTACTCCTTTAGATCTAATTCAACCATCACCAACATCATTGTGCATTAAGCGTCAAGGCTTTAAGGGTGCAGGCCATACCACTCATTTGATTCAAAAGCATGCCAGTCGTCTCGACTGTCTCAACTCAATGAGTTGTCTCCAGGACTGTAAATCGAGCCTTACACCAACGTGAACGTGTAAGGGCATGATAATTATAATCGAGTATCCGAGAGCGCCGCCGTGAAAGTCGTAGACCTAGCATTGACAGTCGAGAATCCGACGAGAGTCAAGCGACAACGGTGTTATATCCATGTTGCATCAAAGCCTTACTCTGGATTGGTTCTTCGGTCCATACGTGTCTACATCCAACCAAGTCCTCCACGCTTCTCCCACCGGTTCAGCTGCCGGCAATATCCACTCTTGCATTGCCAGTCAAGTGAAGTCCATTCTCTCCGCCTTCTTCAACAATTCCTCCAACACCCTAAAACCAATCGCCTTGAAGAGCTCCTCCGTATGCCTCAGTATCTTATACCTCGACAAAGCCAAACACCCTAATATCATTACCTCCTCCACCTGCGCAGCCCGCATTGCCTCAAAATCTCCCACCCCGTTCATCTCTTCCTGAATCTGCTCCATTAATTTATGCATTAATTCGTACGTAACGGATATCTCTCTTTCATAACGTTTTCCCAAAACCTTAATTACCTCGTTGAACGTATCCCATTCGCCAGCCATGTATAAGTAGGGTTCCTAAAACGGCAAGAGCGGTCAAGTCAGCACAACTGTACGAAGATCACGTAGAGTATATAACCCCTCCAGATCTTTCCCCTTCCCCTCATCATCTCTTAATGCCCCAATGCCCTTGAGACCGAAATGTCAACATACCCAGGTCCCCTTCGGCGCCCGACACGACCCAACAACTCCCCTCCCCACAACCCTTCCACAAACCAAACCCTGTATCCCCTCTCCTCACACCCGCCCTCAATAATCCCGATCAACTACTCACTTATGTCCAATATCACTCATACACGTCCTTCGCCTCCCACGCCGTAGCGCCTTGCAACTAATGTGCCAACAATCTTCCAACGACCCCACCCCGACACACGTCCACTCAAACCTCCCTCCAATCCCCTTTCCCTCTCCTCTTTTCCCCCTCACGTGTTCTCCATACTGCCACCCCCAAACCCCTCAAAAAAGCGCCCTACCCTCCGCGTACCACCCCGGCTTCCCGGGCCATTATTCACAGTCACCCGCCCACTCGGTCGGGATCAGTCTTCTGCAAGTCTCGTCTCGTTGGCACGCTTCGAGAGGAGGAGGGAGGCGGGTGGTGAGGTAGGTAGGATGGGGGTCGGAGAGGGTGGAGATCAGGTTTGTGCGTTTTGATGGAGTTGAGGATTAAGATGAGGATGGTGCAGTGGCAGGTTTTTGGGGGATGGGACTGGCGTGGAAGGTGCACTAGGGGTTGGAAGACTGTACTTTAGTAGGTTGAGTTGGTGGTCGCGTGTAGGATGGTGCGGGAGGAAGAGAAAGGTTTGTGGGTAGTGGAGGGAGGGTTTGGGTGCTTACTCACCGGGAGAAGACGATGACGTCGAATTCAGGGGAGGCGAGGAGTTTTTCGGCGATGTATTTGCCTAGGTCACCAAAGCCTGCTATGGCGATTATCTTGCGGGTTTTGGGCATTGGTAGTATAGCCATGAGGTCCTGTGTGGTGTTTTTGGGGGGGGAGAGCAGCACATGAGGGTATATCCATGAGCTATTTGGTCCTCTAGGAGCGTTTGCATCTATACAAAGACAATGTACTGTAATGCGATGTATTTGTTTTGTATCTGTCTCTCTCAGAGTACCGTGCTGCAGGTAAGACTATATATTGGGTATTGTAGGAATAGAAATCGTCGGTAGTCATAGCTATCCATTCAGCTTTCCAAAAACGCCCGTCTCACTTAGATAGAAGACAACTCCAGCTGACCCCAGTCGATCCCCCAATGACTCCCAGTGGCCAGACTCCTTTTCCCTTCCCTTACCCTAAGCTCCTTAAGATGGCCTCATCTCTCTCATCCGCGCAGGCGCTGGCTCGTCAAGCCTCCTAATCTGCTCCCTGGCCTTCCCTTTTTCCTGATATGGTGCGCCTCCAACCGTCGTCCCCAAATCGTGTACACTCTGCCCAGGTCCCCAAGTGTTGATGTTGGGAGGGGCGCCGAGTGCGCCAGAAAATCGGGCTTCGCGCCTGCGGTGGTATCGTCGGTGTAGAGCCCAGAAAATTACTGCGACGAGTGAGAGACCAACGAAGAGGACAATTAGCATTACTACCCAGCGCCAATGGGTTTGGAACCTAGACGAGCAAAGTCAGGACAAAGGCTCTAAGTTGCGAAACGGGAATGGCAGGCCTTACCATGGTCCTTGTGGGCCAGATGATGAATCTGACTGATTCGCAGCTGTCGTCGTTGCAGGACTCGCGCTGGTCGTTTGACTTGTAGCCGAAGGAGCTTTCGCAGCAGGTGAAGTCGTAGTTGGCTGTGTAGCACCGGCAGCAGAGCCGCCATTTGCACAGAAAGTTTGATACCAGGTCGCAATAGTCAACAAATCGGCTGATGAACAAGCAGTACATGCTTGCAGCTGGGCCGGAGGATTGCTCTTGAGGGGTGTAAGGAGGGAAGATTGACAGAAGCATGACGATTCTGTTGTCGGGTTGGTCTGGCACGAGCTTTGCGCATTCTGTAGCGTGGTACACTGTGCAGCGCAAGCAGGTAGGGTGGAAGGGATGAGAGCCTGCTGGGCGAGGGTGAGGGTGAGGGGCGCGAGAGCGAAAAGAGTGGGGAGAAGAAGCGACTTCATGGTGAGCGAATGGATAAAATAACTAGAATGATTGAAAGAGTTGTGCCGACAACGAGGTCAAACTGGTGGAGGTAACGAGCGCATTGGATGCGGCTGAGATTGGCAATCGAAGGCGTATGGATGGTGACTCAACGTTGGCGATGTTGGCTGAGAGTGTAACGTGGAGGAATGTAAAATTCAGGAGGGGTATGAGCCCTGACTGCGCCAATTATAATCGTTTCAGGCGGTCCGGGGGGGGGTGGTTCTGAGGGTCGCGGTTGCAAGCAGATTGAGTAGCGGGAGCTAGTCTTGCCGGCTGATTCAGAGCGTGAACTACTTTAGTAGAGGTTCGTACCTGCCGATCATATAAGGCTTCTTCTCCTTCGAAGGAAAAGAGAGTATAGAAGAGTGAAGGAGTGATGGAGCGAAATATGTCAGTATTGGACTTGATCGGCCTGGAGCTTCCCGCTTTCCCCTTTCGGGTGGCTTGGCACATCTGCCCCCGCCATTCCACCTTCCCTTACGCCAAGCCAGCGAAGAGCCCTATCGAATACGATCACATACGACTCAGTACTATACACAGTTGCTGCAAACATGATCAGGCGTGATCCTCTGGGGTGGCTTCCTTGAACGGATATGAAGCTTATGGACTCGAAGCCTGTGGGTCTTCACAGTGATGATTGCCGAACTGGTCACAACCCATTTCTGAAGTGCTCTCACGATCAACCTTTGATACAATTCGTATCTAGTCCGCTGACCTTTGAAGCTCGTTGCTCGCGATCACTTCAATTCTGGAAATATTCTGCAAAGACCGAAGTGTGACCGCAACAAAAGTAGCCATTGCAGTTTGAACAAATGTGCTTCATGGAGGTGTGGCAGCATTCATCATCCGTGAGGTGCCGAAGGCCATGCAGTATCAAGCCCATAGATGACCCTACTATACCCAAGGTGGAAGGTGGTGTGGACATCTCGCGCCAAACCTGATCCGATCGTGGGGCAGCAATGTAGGCATCAATACCATCAGCCTTGTCAGAAAATTGGCACTGTGTCTTCTTTTGGAACCCTCCATTAGCAAAATCTTTCAATACAATGCGGTCAGATCTAGGCATATGGCCCACTATACATTTGAATCATGAAATCAACTGCGGATAGAACTCATGATATTTCTTTGATCAACTACCACGTCAAGGATCTGCAATCCTTCGGTGAGCGAGTAACAGAGGCTGCTGCCGCAGCGTTCCCTAACCTTATCGGACATGAGGATAGGCTATACGGGAGAACAAAATGCCGCTATAAAAGGGTTCACGTGCTGCTACTGAGCTGGGAAGCAGATGACCTTGGTGTGGCTAAAGAGATTGCAGAACTACAAGATGCTTTTGAGAATATCTATCATTATGAGGTGGAGCACTGGAAGATACCGAGCAATAGATCTCATAATTCACTCAACAGACGGCTTACTAACTTTATCGATGATTACGAGGGCGAAGACAGCTTGTTAATTGTTTATTACGGAGGCCATGGTTATATGAATGACGACCGTCAATGCATTTGGTCTTGGTGAGCATATAATTCCCTCATCTGCGCTTGCAAAGAGACTATTTCTTTGTGTTCGTTTGGTGCTGTATGGTATTGCTTTAGGAAGCAATCATCCAATTCCTCGTTGGATCGCAAGTTGTTTGTTGAGAGCATGGTTGTATACCAGCCCACATTTTCTGCCTTTATCATGGGAGAAAGCAATTGACATAGTCTGTTCAGTACCCAGGCTCTCAACGCACCAGAGGTGCAGTGGTATGGCCTTCAGACTAATATCGAGCAAGCCGATTGCGACGTACTCCTCCTTCTTGACTGCTGTGCCTCTGCATCAAGCTCTAATACGGGAACTGGAAGTGGTGTCACCGAACTGATAGCCGCATGTGGATTCGAAACAGTAGCTCCAGGCGTTGGCGAGCACTCTTTCACACGAAGTTTGATAGATGAATTGAAATGGTGGACGCATGGACCTTCTCTTACCGCTGCGATGCTTCATAATAAGGTCCTCTCCAGAGTCAAATATTGGAAGCCTAGATTTGGGGCTGCGCCCTACGACGAAAGAAGGAGAACGCCGATGTATATTGTGTTAGCTAATGAAGGTAGGAAAAGAAGTATCGAGATTGTACCTTTGCCGCCCCGCACTATAGCAATCACCGAACCTGCCATTTCTTTAGGGGACGGGGTGACTTCCACGTCTTCAAGCTCTTCTAGCCAGAATCTGGTCTCCTCAAATGATGCGTCATCATCCACTTCCAACACTTCCACGGGGCCCATAGCACCTGAAGACAATGCAAACTCGAGTGAGTCTTCTATCAGCCAGGTGTGGCCTGACCGAGATTTCAAATGCCCCAAGGTCCTGATATCAGTCGCGTTAGAGGAGGACCAATGGTTAGAAGCTGAAGCGTGGGCTGATTGGCTGGAAAAGGTGCCTGCGAAGGTCAAGTATGCGAACGTCGAAGGCATCTACAAAAGCGACTCTACGATCGTACTGTTATCGATAGCCGTGGCGGTTTGGGATCTGATCTCTAGTGACCCGGCGGTCAAATTTTTGGGGTTTGTCAGATCTCACAATTTGTTACAAAATGACGCCTGTGTACCGAAATCGACCAAACCACCAGACTGGGATTTGACGACGGCTGAAGATCCAGATCCAAAAAATACACTATTAAATCTGTCCGTATCTATCCCGGCTGCTTGCTACATAGGTCGACGAGATGAACAGCTTTCTGGCCTTGAAAAGGCCGTGTTGTCAGAAGTCGTCACGTCCTTGATAAGACTACGTTCACCGCTTCAATCAATAGCTTGGCCACCAATTGCAGAACAGCCACCCGACTATACTGAAATTCCGCCGTTACAAGCTCTAAACATTCCGCCATGGTCCTCAACCACAAATGTGAAAGAATACACACTTGATACTCGACAAATGGAAGATGGCACAGGCGATGAGGCCGAGATGAAGCTAAGGAAGCTATCTAATACATCGGACGTACAATCTTCTGAGCCTTTATCGGATTGCAGCTATAGAGGCGGTTTCCCGCAGCATGCGAGACCAGAATGGAAGCCGGAATTGTACCAGCTCACGACGTATACCACGATCTTCATTGTGGACGACTCGACTTTCGAGCATGACTTATGGGGTGAGACCCGAGCAGCACTTGTGCAATGTACGAAGAGACTAATGGCTGTCCCAAACGTGGACCTCCGGTTCCGAATCAACCTGCTAGACTCTGATCAGAACATGAATATCTCGACCCACCATGAGATTTCCCAAACGGTAGAACCACAGGGACCCACATATACCTATAGACGCATTGTGGATCACTGGAGTCGACTTATGAAGGCCTTAGCAGCCCTTGATCCGGAAGTAAGAAATGATTATCCTGGCCTGAATATTATTGTCTTTCTAGGCCGCCCTCTGCAGGAAGACTTTGAGACATTAGAGAACCTTGTTACCGAGATATCAATTTCGCTTGACCTGCTTATGGTAGATGAGAATAAGGTGGGTTTGCAACTTGTGCAGATTGGGAGTCACGAGTCAGTGGCTCGATTTATCAAACGTCTCCTCGGCATCAGAGCCAGATATGGCTTCAGACGTGACGTAGGTTCTCAATTCCTGTTTTGGTGCGGAAAGAAACCTCCCAGCTGACTTTCGGCTTCTTTCAAGATAATCGATGCGACAATATTCAATCCCAATGAAGACACCTATAGCGAGATTCTCCTTGGCGCTGTTAATAAAGACATGAAAGCAGCCCGCGCGGCGATGAGATATCACATTGCAAGTTACGATGATTCAGAGCTTGTGTTAGATTCTGATCTCGATTCTCTGCTTGGCCGTTTCCCCAATACAATCAGCACGATCTACCCTACCTCCGTTGCCAAGTCATATCGAAGGCGAAATCGTGCTCTACAAAGGAATCTCGGTCCACTGCAGGAAGAGGTTTTAGTGCAACAAGTTAAGGACTCTACTTCGAGAGCGCCACTAGGAACACTCTATGAATGGCTTAATGAGCATGGCTTGCTTTCTAATCCTGGCTACTACTTGGGTAAAGGATAAGAATTGATAAATACGAATTATTGTTCGATTGCATAATGTTACGATCCATGCTGTTTTCTTTGGATGGTTTTGCGGTGTAATCGACAAACCGTGATCTATTCACAAGATACTGTCAATTGTACATAGAATACTGGAGTAGACAGCCGCATATTCTTCGTGATCTCAAGCTGCAACCAATTCGCTGAACACCCGGCGACAATTTTCAGTAAATAGATAATGCCACCGAGCCATCTAATTCGTGAACAATATTGCGCTTTGTCACACATCTCTGCTAGTGGGGGCGAATCTTGTGTGACTCTCGAATCCAACATTACACAAAACGTCGCCAAATTCTAATAACTTTGTTATTAGGGCCTCTTTATCAACACTTTTTGTCTCCATCAGCCCACATTCACCAACGCAAGTTCAATACAACTTAGTTTGATCAAGCCCAGTATGGACTCTACCGCCATAGCTCAATCCCAAACCGTACCACATGAGCCATCGTACCACTCTTTATCCTTGTCTGAAATACAAGAAAATTACCAAGCACTGCACGAGAAGTTGAGAGGGTCAGACGTAGCATACACCATGTATCATACCTTTCACGACAAGCTCAGTTTATTGCCGGATATCGAGATAACGAATTGCGTTTGCCTGGGCCTTGGAAGCCTTACTGGTGTTGAGGGGCAAAGACTGTCGGCGTTAGACGTTGAACGTCGAGAAGATTCATTACATCAGCTTGTTGTACTCACAATGATTCTAGACACAGACCTCTTAGGAGCGAAACACGCCATCCGTAATGCCTGGTTTCAAGAACCCTGTTTCTCACAAACAGACAAGATTTTCCTCAAAGGCCTCGGGTTTATCGCGCCGCAGTTTCCCACGGCCATGGAAAAGATCACATCAAATACATTCCTATTTGCGCCTCGTGTATCATATTATGTAATTTTCGAAGTCTTCACAGCGTGCCATCCGGCGCTCTATATCGGGAATCGTTTGGATCAGCTGGTCAAACAGTTGTCTGGGACGGTCGCAACACATTCGTTAGACCCGCTGCCTCTCATGGTCCTCGAAACCATGACACGTTTCAAGGATGCTAGTCGGATGGCACCTTTGCCGGTCCTGGAAGATTCTCCGTACAGTTGGACTAGGGTCACTGGAATCCACTGGCTGCGGAAAGAGGGAGAAGGGGGGACCCCAGCTGAGCATAGCGAGCAGGAGGGAGGTTTGAACTGTCAGGAGAGCCGAGAGTAGTTGATGTCGGTCATTGCTGACGAACATGAGCAGGCGATATCACGAACAGTCATGGTGTCTATCTAGATGCAGTGATCAAGGCAGGGGAATGTGAAAGTGAGGGGGATGAAGGGTGCAATTAGGGGAGAGAGGGGGTCCGCGGAGGAGCTGCACAAGGAAAAGAAGCAATCCACCTGTATCAAGCTTTGAGTAGACAGCAAATTGCTCTATTTGTCAAGCATAAGGCTTCTCAGCCATTTTCTCACTCCAACATCCACGCGATCCCATAATTGGATAAGCTTGATCTTATGCAGCTTCCTTCATCGCGGGGACTGGCCTGTTACGTTTCTTGCTCGTATCCATCGAAAAGCTGGCACTCAAGCCTCCCAATCGAGAAATGTGAGGGTCACAGAACGCAATTTTTGAGTCAATCTCTAACAAGAATACTCCTGGAACCATCCACTATCCATGACCCACAGTACGTACAGTGAGTTTGTTGTTTTGCATTGACAGGTGCTGGGAAAAATCTGTAGGTGACTAATCGACCATAGAATAAGTGGTGAAGAGGAGTCTTCCTGGTATGGCTCTTACCATAGCAGCTATACTAATTTCCTGTGGATATGGACTGAGTAGAACCCATTGAGCATACATAACCTATCATTACAGCTGATACGAACTTATGTCTGATGTTTTAGTGATTCTGACTTGAGAAGGAGGAGTGTAGGATTGCTATTAATCCACTCGTAGTAAATGTTAATAGTAGGAAGATACCTAGTGCTTGCCAAGACCCAAGATCCGATTAGATAAGGCAGACGGGCGCTAGCACAAGACCCAACGGCAGCATTTGATTCAGGGCGCGATAAGAATTTGATCATGAGCCTAAAATCTGGCATCGGGCATCGGGCATCTGACATCTAAGAGCATCAGCTTTCTGTATATTCCAGCAGCAGTCTATGTACACAGAGGAGTGCATGCAGGCTTTGCGATAGCTGTCAACTCTAAGGGCAGCACAGAGTATGCCTGCCTACCACGCCATTAATGGGGATGCCGAGCGCAACGATGGGCGTCCATCTAGCGCCAACTCCTCCCAACGAGGGTCACGGTATGCAAGGCAGGCCGTTACTTGTCCTTGGGTGTAGCTAATAAACAAGGATAGACCACGGTCCGCAAGGGGGAGAAAAGAGGTGGGCGTAATTGGTCAAGCTAGCTGGTTAAGCAGCATTATCAACCTGGTCAATACAAGTATGGATACCAAGTACTGGAGGGGTACACCACCGCTGACATCTAAGCAGTTGTCGGAGCTGGTGTCCTAGCCATGCCTCTCGCTCTCTCGCGGATGGGGATACTGCTCGGTGTCGTTGTAATCCTTTGGGCTGGGTTTACTGCAGGCTTCGGGCTTTACCTCCAGACAAGATGTGCCAGATACCTAGACCGGGGGGCATCTTCCTTTTTCGCCCTATCCCAGATTACATATCCCAATGCAGCAGTCATATTCGATGCAGCTATAGCAATAAAGTGCTTTGGGGTTGGAGTCAGCTATCTGATTATCATCGGAGACCTAATGCCGGGAGTAGTGAGAGGCTTCAACGAAGATGCTGGGGGTCTTGGGTTCTTGGTAGATAGACGGTTTTGGGTTACTGGGTTTATGTGAGTATTCGGTAAAGAAGTTCTGCTTTGCGACTGGCTGACTGCCCTTTTAGGCTTGTTATTATACCCTTATCATTTTTACGGCGCTTGGACTCCCTCAAATACACGAGCGTGGTTGCATTGATCTCCATTGGATACTTGGTTATCTTGGTCGTTGCTCATTTTATCAAAGGAGACACTATGGAGGATAGAGGCGAGATCCGATACACTCAGCCGGAAGGGCTGGTAGCATTCTTGAGCAGCCTTCCCGTGATTATCTTTGCTTACACTTGCCATCAAAATGTAAGTTGCCCATTGCACCTTCTAGCTGTCCTATCTAATGGTATGTTCCAGATGTTCTCGATTCTCAACGAGATCGGAAATAACTCGCATTTCAGGACCACCGGTGTGGTTTTCGCCAGCATAGGCGTTGCAGCTTTCATCTACATACTCGTTGCAATTACGGGTTACCTTTCTTTTGGAAACGCCGTCGGAGGCAATGTAGTTGCTATGTGTAAGCAACATCGCACAGCCCATTCCTCGTTTAGCTAACCTTGCGCAGACGCCCCATCTATCTTCTCCACCATTGGCAAGGCCGCTATTGTTATCCTCGTCATGTTTTCCTACCCTCTTCAAGTCCATCCATGCCGAGCCTCGGTCGACGCCGTATTGAGATGGCGGCCCATAAGTCGAAAAGAGGCATCAAACGACTCCCCAAATAGATCGAATCCATTACTTCAAACGAGCAAAACCTTCATAAAACCCAGAGCCGACGCGATGGGCGACACACGCTTCGCGGCCATTACCACGGGTATCATCGTCCTCAGCTACACCTGCGCCATGACTGTTTCGTCCTTGGAGAAGGTCCTAGCATACGTAGGCAGTACGGGGAGTACGAGCATTAGCTTCATCCTTCCCGGACTGTTCTACTATAAGATCTCATCCCCTGACTCGCCACACCATCAAAGGCTGATGAAGGAGGATGACGACGAGGAAGAATCTGACGATGAAGAGGATGAGGGCTTGTTGAGTGGAAGAGTGTTGAAAGCTGGGCCGTGGAGGAGAAAGCTATTACGACGTTTAAGCCTTGCTGTGGCTATATACGGTGTTGTGGTTATGATTACGTGTTTGGTTACGAACACTTTGTTCGTGGTTGCGCATTGATAGATCGTTATTGTGTGGTAGAGCATGGCAGGAGGCTGGTTGGATACCCCATGGGGAGGTACTGCCCCTCTTCGTGTAGAAACATGTTTCTCTTTAGATGGCTGTATAAGGCGAGGAGCATATGGAGATGAGCAAGAATGATGCACTTATCATTTGTCATGATGTCTGCACAATTATATACACCCGGTCCATTGGTGCTTCTCTCAAGTAGAAGATGCGAACTATATACCTTCGATGCCGTCGCCGTGCACACTGGCCCGTGTAAATGCTAATGATCTCATCCCATAACGCCATCAAAAGCAGCACCCATGCCCCTACTCCTTCATCATGCAACCCCCACGCCAGCCTATATCATCGTCCCTCTAGTGTAGCTACCACGTCCTCACTCTGCGCTCCGCCCGCCCCCTTTCCGCCTTCCCCCCGCAATACCCTCTCCCTCTCCTGCATCTTCTGAACACTATACCTGGGCTCCAGCAACCCTATCTATCATCCACCATGTCAGCCTGGCTTTCTCGAACTTTTCCCCCGCTATTCTTCTCCTCTCCCCTTCCTCCTCCACCACTCCACCTAAAAAGCACCACAAGCCACAAACAGGCCGACTCACCATACTCAACAACCTCCAAACCGGCTCGCTAGGCTGTGCCCCGACTCCCAACCAGTACTTCGCTCTACTCGTATCTAATTTGATATCTTTAATCGGTTTGCTGTCATCTTCTCCGTATGGGGTGGGTTTAGGGACGGAATCATAGGTGCCGAGGACTTCGAGGGGTTTGGCGTTGCGGGCGGAGCTGGGAGGGAGGGAGGAAGGAGTTAGCGGAGAGAGAATGGTAGTGGTTGAGCGGAGGAGCTTTGAGCAGTGGATAGTAGTGGTGGGTTTAGCAGGGGCAGAATGCTAATTGCTGCAGCTTCGTGAAGCATGTGCTGGGAAAGGGGGAATTGTGGGGAGGTGGAGATACCGAGCTTGCGCGACGACGATGTTGTAGAAAGGTTTGTTGGCTTTGCCAAAGCGGGCGAGGCGGATTCTGAGGACCATTGCCTTAGCACATTGTTGCTGGAGAGGAAGAGCTTGGATGTCAATGGGCGAGATTTTGGTAGGGCTGAGGCTCCATCTAGCATTACTTGGGGACTAGCGTTCTATAAGAACGAAATCCCTTTTGGACTGAAGACCTACGTCCTATGTTGCTGGATGTGCCGCAGCATCGATGCTGTCTATTTGACTTATGACGCTCAGGTCTTCTGAAGACTTCTGTGATAATGATAAGTGACGTATAAGCCAAAATAGTCCAACGCCATTTTTGGTCTTTCCCTCACAAGCCCATCATACTAGCTGCGGCACTCGTACGGGTTTCTCTTGCATCCTCGATGCTCCTCCTTTCTCCTTCCATAGATTGCCTGACGGTGAAAGATTCCTAGGTACATTCGAGGCAGTCAATTGCTCCAACTACTTGTTTCCCTTCGGTACGTTTATTAGACTTGGTCCTTTGTCATCCGCCATCTTTTCCACTTTCTCCTCCCAAACTTTCTGCCTGTGGAACGGTGCTGCTTCAGTGTCATCGATGCCATCGCCTGGTCTGGCATGGTAACCTCTGAGTCCATACTAATCACCCAAACACTCCTGTTCTTTTTCAAGTAAATCTCAATGTCACAAGGCGAGCCTCAACACGACCCTGGGATGCTCGAACATACTTTTGAATTCATTCCAGATACATCCTATTACCATAACCCAACGCAACCATCCTCCACTATTCTACTCTGCAGGCCATACATCTCCTATGGTCGCAGCCAGGGCAGACCAAAAGTGTCAAAATCGAAGGCCCAGCGCCGCACATGTGGCAGTACCACGATTCGGGTCGTACCACCGCAGCTCTATTCAGCACTTTAAGAACGAGGGTCATTCTAATTTCATCTTCTTGCTCCGGACATGGACTTCCAGATGCGATCTCAGGGTTTGCAAGGTGCTGGATGGTTGGGAGCGCCATTTGGGACTTCTTATTTCTTAGGTTGTATCACAATTCCGGGGGATGTCGTACGTACTCACCCCACTGGTCCTGGCATCAATTGCGGTCATATAGAGAAACAATTTGCGGCACTCTGTATTGTATTCTGTGGGGTCTTTGAGAGCTGTGTACCAAAAGCTAATCTTACTATTAGCGGATCAACCCTCCAGTGCTGCCTAGTGGAGAGAAAGCTTAGTCAGCTACGACTACGCATTGGGATCTACCAATAAGAATCTTCGCTCTTAGTGCTAACATGGCTGTTGCATAGTTCGGGAGGTACTCATTCCGAACCACAATGATAGGTGACTTTTGGAGACACCATCCGGAAAAGAATTCTTTTCATTCTATTCGATGCATTGAATCTATGATATAAAGCTTCGAAGTATCCCCACTGTCATGTAGGGAATGGAGAAGGCGTTGCGTTAAAGAGTAGAGGATCCCACCAATTCTTAGATACTGCCTCCTGGATCTGGCCGAGGTCATCAACAGGCACTATAGGTGTAGCCTCTGCGTCTACAGCTTTGAAGGTCTCTTGTGTCTTTCTTCTGAGCATTGCATCCGACCATAGCTTGACTAAGGGTCTCCACAGTATAGCATCGCCAGAATTCATACCATCTTGACTATGTTTTTCGAAAATAATATCGATTCGTCTCCACGCTCGAGGAATGTTAGGGTCGTTGCTACGGTGCAGCAGATTTGTCAGAGTGACTGCAATGGCAAGCCATTGGGTATAATTCCGGAATAACCACTGGAAATCCAGATATCCAAACTCCAAATTGTGTGAAATTTCACATAGAGCGATGGCGGTCATAAAGAGCCTGCATGGCTACTAATTTGAGAATAGATAGCAAAATGGCAATTTAAAGACACCTTACTTGTCTCTGGAATCCTGAGACGTTTGAGCGGTGTCTGTGGGAAGCCTCAGAAGCGCTTGATGAACAACGAGAAATGTCTTGGAGAAAAACAACTCCGTGGTCATCAAAACAATACTCTGGATAGGGTCGGTAACATCTAAGTCTCTTAGATAAGTTTGGGTAATCCTTGCCTTCTCTTGTTGAGTGCGTGACTCATGGATGCGTGACTCATGGAAGTCGACGTACGAAGTCACGTCCATAAGTAGCGGATGTTGGGGATCGAGTAGGCTTTGCAGGATACTAGCAAGTTCAGATTGAACAATACTGTATTTTGATTCAGTGAAGCCATGCTCGGGCAGCACTGCCTTTTGCTCAGTCTGGTATAGCTCCCAAGCCGAGTCAGGAAGATTCTTAAGCAGAGCTGTGTTATGAGCTGGCTTGAACGTCTCGGACTCCGTACCTATGGATTCAAGAGCCTTGGTACCTAGGATACGGAGATAATGCCAAGCTCGTCTTCTCATCTCCACCTGCCATGTTGATAAATCTGAGCAATGTTCTTCCTGATGTAGTCCTAATCTTCGAGCTATGCTGGCGGCGAGGCCGATCAACGCACTCGCTTGGATAGATCTCCTGTATTCAAAGAGAAACGCCTGTAATGCTCAATACAGTGCGGTCATCAATCATATTTTTTAGAAATTGCTCACGATAGCGAACGTTAAAATCGAAGACGTACCAGATAGAGCAGAAACGCCTCGAGAGTCACAAGGCTATGGCTTCGTAGGAAGTTCGGTCCCATAAGTGCGAGCTCAGTGGCTTTCTGAAACCTGCTCAGCAGGTTAATCATTGTCTCTCCCGAAAAATGTGTAGTTATACATTCGTGGCTTATGCTCATTGTAGCAAGGCCATGTATAGCAAATAAAAAAGCTTCGAACCGCGCGCTGTGGTCCAAAACTCCCTGCCAAAATTGTTCGGAGTCAAAAGAAAATTGGGTCTTATGCACGAGCTTGATGAAAGGGTCAACGTTTCGAAAGTGAATGTTGCAGAGCAAATGGACCTGGAGTCTCGTAGGATGGATGTTTCCGAGGTTTATGTCCACGCTTTGAGTGCTAAGGAGCAAAAGAGGGAAAGTGTCTTCGATAGTGCCAGTAGATTCCTCTTTCTCAAGTAGATATTTGAGATCGGCGCTCTGTATTGTTCTTAGAATGGTTTGTACTTCCAGTCATATAACATGCCTCATGGAACTGTGCAGCCCAGAAGCCAGAGACGACATGTTTCGAGCTCTCTGAGCTATTGACTAAATCTGGGCCAGGACCTGCTGTCAACATAGCTGGGCTACTGCAGGCTCAATTAGAGATCATTAAATTAGCAAATGAATCAGTTTCGATTGGTCCTTGCAAGATGAGTTTAGAATATGGAGGAAGTGCAGTGTGGCTGGCATATGACTTCTACAACTTCCACACCGTCCAAATGAAAGCGTAATTGCCCCATCACTCACGACAATGCAAATGAAATGAAGCAAATGAGATGAGGAAACCCCCAACGCTTCAGACGAGAGGAATCAATATTCAAAACGAGAGACCCCGGAGTTTATTGGTAATCCGCCCTAATGCGGCTTACATACAGCCCTAGTCCTACAAAGTACGTCATCGGACCACCATTACCTCATTGTACATCCATCTTCTCGACTGCCTACGACCACAACCTTAGAAAGGATCAATCATGGCGCTCAGGGTACGACCTAGTCCTGACATCCCCCGGTGACTAATGCTGAACCTGATGCACAGACTCTCAATGCCAAGAATGCGGCGGCGTTGGACAAAGATTTGATGAGCGTGGGAGCGTATTCACTTGACCAGTTAATGGAATTGGCAGGCTTGTCAGTATCTCAAGCAGGTGAATGGCATCCAAAGGGTTAGATTACAGACATGATTGATCATGGACTCTAGTCTACCGCGTACATCCTCCAAGTAAGGGGAGGAAAATCTTGGTGGCGTGTGGGCCAGGAAATAATGGCATGAGCTCAATTAGACAGAAGCTGTCGTTGAGACTAACAAGAAATAGGTGGTGATGGACTCGTGGCCGCTCGTCATCTCTGGCACTACGGCTATCAGCCTACTATCTATTTCCCCAAAAAGACAAGCAACGAATTATATGATCGTCTGGCTACTCAGCTGAAGAACTTGGATATCCCATTTACAGAGGACTTCGAGAACTCTCTGACGACCTCGAATCATGTTGTGGACGCAATATTCGGTAAATAGTACAGGTTCGGCTGTTCGTTTCACACTTACATTCTTCAGGCTTCAGCTTCTCGGGCGAAGTACGGGACCCTTTTAGAGATGTTATCGCCGCCATGGAGAATACCAAGGTGCCTGTCCTCTCTGTTGACGCACCTTCCTCGTGGAGTATCGAAGATGGGCCTCCCAAAACAGGACCTGGTGCCAAATTCATGCCAGCAACTTTGATCAGCCTGACTGCACCGAAGCCGCTGGTTAAGCACTTCACAGGCACTCACTTCGTTGGTGGAAGGTAAGAAATTGATCCCATACAATTTGAGATGCCCTAACCCATCAAATCCATAGGTTCCTTCCTCCATCGGTTGCTGAGAAGTACGACCTGGATATTCCAGAGTACAAAGGGGTAGATCAGATCGTAGAAGTAAGCGTTCAAAAGGGCTCGAACACGTAGGTGTTCCAGACGGTTTTTTAAGATTAAGTGTACATTACATGTGTCGTTGATGTATCCTCGATGTAAGAAGAACAAGAAAAGAAATTAGATCATATGCTCATTGCTTAGATGATGCTAACACTTACACCTTCGGGTGCCATCATAGCCACCGATTATAGAGTTATGTCGGGTATGTCTAGGATCTAGCTGTGGTCCTGGTCAAAATGAAGATCCCTACTGTCAAGTTTGAGCTGTACGGAAGTCTGACCTCCACACCAAGTAATGATTATATCGATCCATGTCTCAGATGGAGGCGGTGAAACCACCCCAAAGTACGAAATGCCTTTCCCGGATGACGAGAGAGATAGGGAGGCCCTCAACTTGTAGCAACGGCGGGGAAGGCTCCAAGGCTGAGGATTCGGCCAACCAATGGAGAATGCTGATATCAAACCAGCAGCCCACTAACAGCCTCGTCTACCTTCATGATACGCCTACCGCACGCCTTCCAGGTCTGCTGAGCAGTATCTGGTATATTTACCCCCGCCAGCCGTCAATTCGCGTAATTGCTAGCTACTGAGCAGTCCTCCCCATATCAGCAAGTGCTCCACTGCTAGCAGCGGCGAATTTACGGTCCATCTTTGTCTTGTCCTCTAATATTTAGAAGAGTTCACCCCCCCAACGGTGTGGCGCTGTAGGGCTAACGTAAAGGTGCCTAAAGTACCTTAGATAACCCCAAAATCGGTCATTGGGGCGATAGGGTTAGTCGCCGGAGCTAGATTTTTTAACCCCTAAGGTAAGAACACACCCCAAATCTACATAATTCGAAAGGTAACCAGCTTTTAAGGTCATTCTGGGGCCATTTCGCTACCTCTAGACATCAGCCCTGGAGTGTTGTACGACCGTCTCAGCACAAGGAATTATTTGCTCCCCTCGAGCTCCGCGGACAAACACACATCTGATGTCTTTCTAAAGCCACAGTTCCTGCGACTTGATTACTTGAGATAATAGCCCCGATAGCCCCGAGCCTGTAATAATGTGTTACAAGGCGGGACGTCTGTCAACATACTGTTTCTTTGAAGCTGACGCTGCATGTCATGACACTTTTGTCAGAGGCTTCACCCTGCGGCTATTGAGTCCTTGCTCCCAATGACCGCTGAACTTCGTCTACATGATCATCATCTCGTCAATAAAGCTCAAGATGCAATCAGCTTATACAGCAACTGATGGAAGTGGTGGCAATGATCAAAACACCCGTCGGATGCGAGCCAGCCACAGGAGATATATAAAGCCAACGTCCCTACCACAAAATGCTCAAATAACAATTTAGGCTTCTCTGAAATAAATCATCATGAACTCCAGCGTCCGTTTCAGCATTATCTGTCTGCTACCTGCCTTTCTATTCTTTGCCCGGCTGGCCTCCGCCCATCCCTGGGGATCGTCAGCAAGTCACCCGAACAACTGCAGTATCAACGAGCACCCAGACGTGGTAAGCTCTTCCCAGCTGATTCGCGAACTAATTTTACTTACTCTCGCATCCAGACAGATCTCAACGGCGTCAACTACCTTCGCCACGTTCATAGTGCGCATCTTTCCTCAGGGCACAACTACCGCTACGTGAATTACCGCCCTTACAACTCATCAAAGCCGTCCATCCTCTTCCTACACGGCTTCCCCTCATCCTCATATGACTGGCGCCGCCAATTCGACTATTTCGCCTCCCGTGGATATGGCATCCTGGCCCCTGACCTCCTCGGTTACGGCGGCAGCGACAAACCTGGCAATGTAGAGGCGTACACTCTAAAGAACCAGGCCAATGATATTGCAGAGTTGCTCGACTGCGCAGGCATAGGTGACATGATGAGTGTAGCACATGATCTGTAAGTCTCACGCAGAGTGGCCGGATCCGCTAAACAGTCGGGTGAGATAGAGGCTCCCCTCTCCTTTCGCGCATTGTCACATATTACCCGAACCGTTCCGCCAAATATGTCTTTCTCGACATCGGCTATTCAGCTCCACCTCTAGGTCTCAACGCAGCGGGCATAAATGCGCTGAACGCGCACTCGCTAGCCACCGAAGGGTACGAGCCGTCGGGCTATTGGGCATTCTTCAATGAGACCGGTGCAGGTCGTGTGCTGGATGCGCATGTGACTTGCTCCATCCAAGCCCATAGATGAAAGTAAAATGGGCTGATTGCAACTCAGCAAGATTCTTTTTGGTCTGTCATCTATACGGACGATGACCCCACCTATTGGAGAAACGTTTACGGCCCCACAGGGGCACTAGAGGCATTTCTAGAAGCAGACAAGATGGCGCCGACGGGGGGTTTCGTATCAGACAAAGTAAGTCGCCCTTCGCCTTTGCAAACCCGAGATTCGAAATCTTCAGCAACCTGAATTCTGCTCCTCCTGCAGGACAGAGAAATCCACAATCGCATCTTCGCAGCCAAACAAGGCGGCTACGATCCATGCCTCAACCAGTATAGAGCTCTCTACCGGAACCTGAATCTCGCGGACGAAAATGGTGGGCTTCCGTGTCTTCCTTACTCCATTAACCATCTCTCCATACATATAAAACAGTCCTAACCGACGAACAATCGCTGACTAAGCCCTAGCTATTCCCCATTCTGCAGCCAAGATCACAAAACCCGTCCTCCTGCTCACAGCGGCTAATGATCCCATCGGCACACCCGCACGCGCCGAGGCTGGTATTCGGCCATATGCGCCAGACCTGCGCATTCAGCAGATTGATTCGGGCCATTTCCTGATGTTGGAGAAGGCGGACGAAGTAAATGAGGCGATGAGGGGATTTTTTGAGAGTTGAAGGGGGAGCTGGGTAAGGATATTGCTTGGGTGGCAAAAGTAAACCTGTCTGAGTGGGTAAAAGCAAGGAGTTCTCAAAAGGAGATTGCTGGGGAAATTTCGTACAGCGTTTGCAATTCGATGCAGTCCAAACTTCCAGCTTCTGAGACTGGAGAAGACCTACCGGGAGGCGCCTGAACTTCGTGAGAGAATTATTGCAGCCGTGCCAAGATAGACCTACGTACTTGAGGCCTGTCTTGCACAGTAGGACTCATCTTTGTCTCAGCAAGGGAAGGTATGAATATGAAGGCGTTAAATATAAATTGGCAAAAGGTAGAAGCATAGGCCGTCAAGTGCGTTCCCGATCTAGCAAAACAATAAGAACAGAACACAATCACAGACAGAGATGTGTGGCTTTGCGAGAGTATATCTTCACGACTTCCCTACCACCCCCATCCATGCCGTCTCCTCATTACTCTTTCATGCGTTTTGCCGCCAGATTTGATCAAAATGCCTGAGATAGATTGCCAATCCATGCCTCGCCAGCGAGGCCGCATAGAAGACCTGTTCCATCCTAGCATTCACAGATGCGACGCATGTCGATCTTTAGGAGGGGTCAATAGTAATGGGTTTCGTCGTTTTTTGGCAGGGGAACCTGCGTTGTCATCGCTATCGTTTAGGTCTGAATTAGTCCTCTTGTTTTTGGTCCAGATTAAGCGCTCCATCATTGGTTTATAGCCTGATCCATGGTATAGGTTCGCAGATTGGACAAAGCCGATGAATTGGTAGGCAGCCGTCTCAGCTAATTGAGTCCACGCAATGATTGGTATCGAGACAAGCACCAAGGTCGAATGGCTTTTGAATATGCCTTCGACCGCTACGTCAATTTTCGTGACATCCCATGGTACGCCTGTTGTGAGCCAACGTACCCATTGCGCAGTATCGTGTCCGATGTCTTCCGAGACTGAGACGGACAAGAGGACCCTGGTTTCTGGTTTAGCTGGAGGCAGCGGGGCGAAGTTCAAAGATGAAGCTGAAGCTGGTGGGCTTTGATATAATGGCCTGTTCTCGTCCGGAGACACTCTTGCATTATCGCTATGTGCGAATCCATCTTGGTCGCTACCTTCCTGATTATGAACAGATGGGAGGCTTTTTGGCATAGGAGCTATTGTAATACTGTTGCTGCCATGCTCAGATAAGGGGACGTAGATGGGGGTGCCTTTGAGCTTATGCCTCATGGTGACTAAGCGCGAATAGAGCATCGCTACAGTGAATGGAGTGCGACCGAGATATTGCAATTCTTCCACAAGCACAGAAGTGAACGAGAGATCGCATACCGCAGGAGTCTCACTCTCTGCCCCACAAGCTGCAAGTAGTTCTTTGGCCGTGCCAAAGGATGTGTCCCTTGCCGCATTAGCTGCGAAACAGCAGTCAAGGATTATCAGCACATGAGGGTTTGCTTCCAGAAGCATAGGTTGTAAATTATACCAATTGAGGCTGGGACTCTCCTTTCCCGAATGGCTGGCAAAGCCTTGTCAGAGTCTGCTATAAGGCAGTAGTGTTGGTCTTAGAGTGACTTACGCATACCAGATGCTTCGTCCCCGACGTAGATCCTCTCCAGCATGGCCCCCGTAATAGAAGATTAGAAGCTCCGATTCGTTTTGATGATCCTTTTTGAAATGGAATATCTTATCCTCAAGAAATTCATAGGGGTTTGAAGTCGGGATATACCACTCTTCGACGTTGAAATTGAATTGATTCTCGAAAACCCGCCTTAGCTTGTTTATTTCACTTTGTACACCAAGATTATCTTCAACCCATCGGAGGAGGACAACATAGACCGCAGGATAGGAACAATCTTTTGCGGGAAAAGAGTACGTTAGAGATCCAGCTAGGTCGTGGACGAACGTTTTGAGATTCTTAGCATGGTGGTTATCGAACCCTCGGGGGTGGGTTCTATGCATTTCATCTTCACGAGGCAACTAGTCGAAAAAATGTATAAATTAGCTTGGGATGCACGTTGATACACAGTCAAATATTTGAGGCTGTGCGACTACACTACTGCACAATGAAGCACCAGTCCCAATGGAAATCAAGTTTCCGTGAGAACTTCGGTATGGGTGACTCACCGGGCTATTGACCTTGTCGCTAATATCCGATAAATGCCTGTCAAACGGTCGTTGTTGCGAGTCTCCCAGTTGGCTACGACAGCGAATTGGCAGAGCCCGGCGCTTCGACTTCGGTGTCTTCGGAGTCTTAGGCATTGGAAGAGATGTAAAATCAATGTAGGAACCGAACAGGAAATGTCCAATTTGAAGGGTTTTTGTACTGTGAAGTTTGCCATTTTTAGACCATTAGCTGCAGATGGCATTGCTGTTTGTAAATTTGCTGAGGGTATTCAGCCTTGGGTTGTGGTAGGGTAGCCTTATCGTGTGTGGAAAACACGGCGCGTATTCTTGATCGGTTGGATGGCATAGCTTGAACCTTGGCGGTTCTTGTTCTCCTATATATTAAATTCAGGGGCTTTCAAAGCCTGGCGTCTCTGTCGGACTGAGGACCAGCAGGCACACCGACGGTTGGACCAAACTGCCTGGGATCCGTAGACAGATTTGAGGGGCCAATCTGATATTCAGACAGACCAAAAATAACGCGAAACAGACCGAAATTTTAACGGTCTGGACCACCACTGAATAGTCTGTACAACAATCTAGTGCTGACAAGAAGATTGCAAGAGCTGAATGATGCAATGGCGGAATCTGTTTCAAATTCTGATCAGGATTCTTCTTTTGCCAGAAGCAGCAAATGCGGCAATTGGCCTCGTTCCTAGGAATTCGCGTACCTTATATTTGACTATGCCAAATGTCTCATCGCCGTACCTCCGCCATTATGAGGGGAAGGATCCCGGACATGTAGCCCTGCGGGCGCCAGTGGCAGTAACAATCGTAGTAGCGTGGATCTGGAATCTTTCATGGGTAATTCATGTGGAATGCAGAGGTGAGGGTATAATTCTCTTGGAGTAATGAGGCTCTCTCGCACAGGTAAGCGCAGAGAAACTAGCTATGGAGGTATTTCAAGTCTCATGCGTCTGTAGACGGAATTATTGTGGGAGAGGGTTCTGGCACCTAAATTCTGGCGCCGGATATTTGTATTGTAGACCTATGATTAACCGCATACCTTATGCTGAGCCCCCTTAGGGCTATATAGCTTCAATTTAAGGGACCACACCCCTAAAACATCTTCCTAGAGCATATGCTCGGAAGCTAACCTTCAGAGGATAATGACCCTTAATTTTGGGGGTGAGACCCCTAGGTGGGGTTAATATGTTAATATAAGGTAAGTCTATTGTTCCCAGGGGCTGGTCCTCCAAAGATCAGGCACAGGCGCCCTGGGAAGAGGTTCGCATTGGGTAAGCTAGCCGGCAAGACTTCGGCTTAATTTAATACCCAAGCTGCAAACCCCTCTTTTCTTACCTGAGGAAGAACACGCTTCCTCTTTGCCCCTTCCACGATAACATAGTTGTCATGACGACAATCCCCCTACGACGACTCTGATGCGAACTGGAATTAGCCACCTTCACACAAAATATACCCTGTCCCAGCGCTCACGTTGTTTACCGATGGAAATGGATATACTAACTTAGCATCAACCATGCCTTACTCTAAGCCGCGGTCTCGTATACCTCTTGATATGGTCATCTACAACAATGGAGTCAAATAATAGAGGTTATAGCCTATATCGGGACGATTGTTGTCAAGAGGAGCTACAAGGATGGGATTATGTCTCATTGGCATTGGATGGTGGTCAAGTGGCAAACATTCGAGAGTGCGCGAGCCGAAAGGGGAATACTTCACAAAGCTTGGAGGCTGGAACAAGGAAGGCTGGTGTGATTGAGAGAATCGCTTTGCACATAAATCAGGGCGGCTGGTGTACTTGCTGTCGAACGCAGTTCGCCCATAGTGATGTTCTTATCCGCAAGGCCAGCTTTGAAGGTTGTACATTGTGACTGGAGACGTTGGTGGGTAGATGGAGGATGATGAGCAAGACGGAGAGATCATTCCGATCAAGAGCATAAGCGAAAGACTCGTGCCTGCCTTGCAAAAAGATTAAGTCTAGACTCGTAGCATAAATTGATCGGCATAGATGTGGCACAGAGACGTGGATGTTTCTAAATCTCTCTTCCCAATATAGGTGTACCGGGCGGTTAAGCATTGTACATATTTTATCCAATATAAGACGGACGAATTGTGTCTAAATTGCTGTCTGAAAATCAGTAGTAGAGCCTAGGCTCGTAATGATAATCTAGTGACGCAGTCATGGCTCTTGGAAGTAAAGCAATGCTCAATGGATGAGGATGCATCTTTGGCGGGTTAAAGATTGAACAAGACTGGCAATATGGGAACAGTGACTGCAGCAATGCGAAGCCTAATCTAACACTTGTAACTGGAAAGGCTAACGGTACAACAGGTTTTCATCGATCAAACCCGATAACTACCTCTTCCTGGATATAAACCAGCAGTGTGGCCTATCATTCGTACCAACGCCCTGGTGGAAAAATTCAGAAGCACGAAAAGATATCCACCCAACGCATTTTGGATAAAAGGCCAGAGCTTTTGTGGATTTATAAGCCTGACGCAACACCTACGGACAGTCTACCTTTTGGCTGATGCTCGAGGAAGAAGACCGTGTGCGCCGTAAGAACAGGCAATTGAAATGCTTGACATCGCGCCGGCAGAAAGATGCTTGTTGGACAGGCTCGGTGGATCCTTGGTTAGTGGGGAGATTCGGTCCGCGGTAACAACCTTGGTATGATAGTACGTAAGCAATAGGATTGTTAGGCCGGCTGACACTTACAATTAGCAACCAATACTCGTAAACCACCATATCACCCCGCTATGCATCTCCCTCTATCACCCCTACTACGCTCATAATATCCCGTTCTCAGACCCCCTGATGCTAGGCTCGTACCGCTTAGGGGTCACCGAGACAGCTTCGAAGCATCTAGAATGTCAATTCTCACTTATCAAAAAAGTCAAGAAATCAATATTCCATTGGTGGAACCCAGACCCTATTGAATGATAGGCTATATAATTCTCTTTCCTATGCCTGAATCGTTCAAGCCGTCTCTCATACCTGTTCCGAAGAAGCTAGCTGGTCGTGATCGAGAATCAAAGTAGGTAGGTACCCGAGCAATCCTGGCGTTTTATTGGCCGGATGTGGGCGGCTGTGCTTGCCTTGATGGAGGGAAAGAGGCATAGTACTCAGCGCCTCAGCGTCAAATGACGATCACGCGCTCATCTCCCACCAAGTACATAAACCGATAACGGGACGAAATCAAACATCAACCAGTTGGTTCGGCGCTTGAATTGCATTACGGATTGATCTCGCGCAAACATGAGTTCTTGTACTTAGTCAATCATTTAAGAGCTACATGTTTTAGTGACTCCGTACTTTTCACTCCCTTTAGCTAACAATATTCTCGTCGCACATCTTTCTTCGCACTAGTAGAATGGCAGGCCCGATCAGCATTACTTCTGGACTCGTGGCGCTCGCTGCATTTGCTTTTCAATCGAGTAAAAATCTTTATCAAGTGGTTCAAAGCTTCAAAAGCAACCAAAGGGCCATACGTGAGCTTAAAGAAGAGCTCGAAGCCCTCGATGGGGTCTTGCAATCTCTTCAGCAGGCAGCCAAAGATAGTGACGCTGATCTGCAAGGTCTAGAGCTCCCTGTACTCCGGTGCGGCAAGGCTTGCGCAGACTTTCAAGCAATGATCGTCAATTGTACCGCGCATTCTGGCGGATCAAGGACGAGCTTTCGAGATTGGGCGAAATTAAAATATATGGGAGAAGATATTGCTGGATTTAGAAATATGTTGGCAGGATATAAGTCTACCATCAGCATTGCGCTTGGTGGTGCTAATCTGTGAGTCTCATGCATGATATCTTACCTATGAAAGTTGATGGGTTTATCGCACAGTCGCACCGCCGCAGTCACCATCGATGTGCTCAATCAGTATAAAGAATTGATCACCAATACCACCTCTGACCTTGAAGAGCACCTGCAAGCAATCGACGAGAAATTACAAAGTCTCTCTTCTCAGGGCGCCAGAGTATCTGGTGAAGAAGCGGCGGAGCGGGAACATATAAAACAGGAAATGGAGAGCACTCGGCAATGCCTCAGAATATGCGCTCAGGTCTCCGAGCATATGGACCAAGTTCGACCTAGTGCGTTCGATGTTATGCACAAGGGCCCAAATACCCACCCTGTAATCATCGCAAAGCTTGAAGGTCATGTCTCGGCCAAACGAGCCACTAGCAAGGCCCTCAAAGAATGTAAGGAAACGCTCATTAATACGACCACGGAGCTCGAGGAATATCTCCAAAAGCTGAACAACAGACTAGAAGACTTCTCACGGGGGGATTCGACCTCGGGCGTAGGTATAGCTGAGCACGCACGAGTACAAGAGGAAAAGAAAGGGGTCGAACACTGCTTGAAACTCTGCGAACGAGCCTCTCATCAAGCCGATGACGTCCAAACCAACGTCTTCGAAGATGTTTCCGTGGCTCATGATTCCCACCAAGTGGTCGTCGCAACGCTTGGAGACCTGATCTCGGCCAGGCGCGTGAGTGCTGGGGCGAGATCGAAGCAATGGCTGGGACAGATGTCTGATGCTAGCCTTCAACAGCTCTCAAAAGATTGCACTAAAGCTTCTTTGGAGAACATTGTGGAACCGCAGAGTGGGACGACTGAAGATTTCGAGGACCGGTACGGTACAGGAAAACAGCTCCACAAGGCTCATTGCTCTCGGTGACATGTTGAAGATCTTCTATCATCATGTAGTGTACCCTATTAGACACCTCTTTTTCAGCTACCACCCACCCTCGGCCGGTTTGCAGTAGCATCTTCACCATAAAGCCCTTTCCCGCAATTTCCCACGTATGTCGAAAAGACCATTACTGCAACGCGTGTCGGCCATGCCTAAGTTGGAGAAACAGAACGACACATCCGAGAAGTTCTTCGACCATCTCTCTCTTTTCAGGCACCCATACAAGCGTCTCCTCTCTTTCTTGTATGTCACATAGGTGGAGAAGTAAGGGGAGAGGATCGATGAATGGGGCGGCAAGGGAGGATGTGAGCAGGTGCGTGGACATTATAGAGTAGGGGCACAACTCATGAATGGAGGTCGCCTCTGCCAGCCAGCTCACTTTGTATTCTTGCGCGGTTGTCAGTGGTAGTTGGCCAACAGCTGTCATCTTTTCTATGAAGGTAGCGCCAGAATAAGGCCACCCAACCTGAGGCGATGGAGTCTGGAGATATCCATCTCAAGTACATTCTTGGTATCGAAACGTGTCATGGTCTGTGTCGATGTCCTTGGGAAATGAATGAAGCGGTTTTCAGCTCAGGTGATTGTTGCCTAGAAGAACAGACTTCCTAGGAGAAAACAATTCCTCTGAACTTACGACCAGGACAACAGACCTCCTAGAAATCATGCTCGGGAGACCATAGATTCTAGCAGCGATTAACTCCTACGAAGTTTCTCTTTTGAGACTATAAGTACCATGGAAGCTTGCCTGAGCGAGCCTCATTTTTAGGAGAATCTTATCCTTAGGATACAAGGCCTGGAAGGAGAACCCTAGGGGAGGAGTGAAAGCTTCCAACATCTTGCTGGAAGGACCTTACCCTTGCTACATATAATTACAAGAAAGTTCAGCCTTCTTCTGCTCTCTGCTTTTGCGGGGGGAGCAGTGCCTGCTTTGAGGTAAGCCGGGGTTTAAATGGGCTTGAAACGTGCCTGATGCCTCTCCAACTCCACAGCCAGCGCAACAATACTCCGCTCTACCATCTGCTCCCTCGATAGCTCTAGAGCCATGTGCTCAATCAATACCACTGGAGCGTCGTCCGCAGCCCACATGTCAGTTTCCTCCATCGATCACTGTTCGAACCTATCCTCCACCATCAAGCGCTGAAATCCGAGAAGAATTGGAATACCAGCAGGTCTATAACCCACTGCCGAACACCGAGTAGCTTAGGCAGAAACGTGGAGCTTCAAAAAAGATATCAAGAAGTTGAATTCCCTCAATTAAGAACTTCATCAGATGACACACCAAAATCGATGGCATGAACATGCGTTTCTCCTGCGAGGGAGAATCAGACGCATGATATCCTACCATGCTCAATCACAGGCAGAATTTATCAAAGCACGGACGATACCAGATCAGCCTTATCTCGTATGCAATGAACAGTTCATTTCGAAATGTATCTACATTCGCTGATATTAGAAAGGAACATCCAAGATTGCCGCCTCTCGCTAAACCCGCTAAATCCGGAACAAATGCTTATCTCTTGGCAACACATCGTCATTACCTTAGCCTTCTTCACCTACTTACTCTAACCTTCCTTCGTTCGACTCGGCCTCAATTGACGATCCGCCAAGAAACCATCAGCAGAGTAGCTCATGGCATGTATACATAGTATGTGGAGATATTCCCGTCCTTCATTTTGTAACTGACAATGCCCAAAATGCAGCTCCTCTCGACCCTTCTCCATCTCCTTACGCTCAACGTGAACGGCATATGTGCCCAGCTTGACAGCTACGATGTCCGCGAATCAACTATCGAAGGTGTCCACAATGCTCTCTATGGGGGTCTCACAACATGCAGAGCGGTGGTTGAAACCTTCATTGCCCGCATTGAGGCTTTCAATCCTGCCCTTAACGCCATCATCACTCTCAATCCCAACGCCCTAGCAATCGCAGACGACAAGGACTATGCATTAGCCGCTGGAAATAGAACTGGGTCCTTATTCTGCATTCCAGTCCTCCTTAAGGACAATTATGACACGAAGGATATGAACACAACAGGTGGATGCCTGGATCTCGCAGGATCGCAACCCACGGTTGATGCACCAGTTGTCACAGCTTTCGAAAATGCAGGCGCTATAATACTTGGGAAAACGAATCTACATGAGCTAGCATTGGAAGGTCTTAGTGTATCTTCTCTTGGAGGACAAACGGTCAACCCATACGACCCTACCCGGACCCCAGGCGGCAGTTCTGGTGGCACTGGGGCCGCTATTGCTGCCTCTTTTGCTGTGTTTGGGACTGGTACGGACACTGTCAACTCATTACGAAGCCCTGCAAGCGCGAATAGCCTATTCAGTGTCCGACCTACTCGTGGTTTGATCTCTCGCACTGGTATTATACCAATCTCGTACACTCAGGATGCTGTAGGACCAATTGCTCGTAATGTGGAAGACCTTGCTGTTGCCCTGACAGTTATGGCAAGCGTGGGTTATGATCCTAGTGACAACGTCACTGCTTTAATGCCTAGCAGCTCAATTGGCAAAGATTACTCTGCCGCACTCTACGGTGGGAGCCTCCAAGGAATGCGTTTCGGTCTAATTGAAAGCTTCTTTAACCGTACCGCTAGTAACGAAACAACACCTGTCAACAACGCTCTCGCCGCTATGGTCACCGCTCTCACTACAGCTGGCGCGACCGTCATCCCTATCAACGAAACCGTATACAACTCCACCGCTCTCTCCAACGCTTATGATGTCCAAAAATTGGAATTCCGTCAAGAAATGGATGCGTACCTCACTCGTCCATCCCTCCATGGCACCCATTCCTCAACCTTGAACCAATTATTTTCCAGCGGTAAATTCCTAGTCATACCTAGTCAATACTCCTTCGTCAACACCTCCCTCGCCTCCTCCACCAGCAACGCAACCTACCCATCCATTAAACTCGGTATACAGAACCTCACCACTGCTCTAGAAAATACATTCAAATCCAACACACTCGACGCGCTCATCTACCCTGAACAAGCCAATCTCGTAGTAAAAATCGGCTCGCCGTCGCAATCCGGTCGGAATGGTATCCTAGCCGCGCTTACCGGATCCCCAGTTGTTACTGTGCCCGCCGGCTTCTCGCCTAACTCGACGGATGCACAGATTGGGGTGCCGATTGGGATGGAGATTTTGGGGATGCCGTGGAGTGAGGGGAAATTGCTAAATATTGCAAAGCTGGTGGTGGGGGTGAAGAGAGTGAGAAAGATGCCTGTTAGTACTGAGATGGTCGTGGAGAGTCAGATACTGGCGCAGGTACCGAAGGTCGTGCCTGACACGAAGGATATACCTAGTGTGTACCCTGTTGGGGTCTTATAAGATGACGGATAACTCAAAAGCACTCGGACCATAGTCCTAGACTAATAGCCAAATCATAGTCTCATAGTCTTTGGCTCCTAGCCTAATTTGCCTTTACTGAAGTTGGAAATCTTTGAGCTTATCCTCGTAAGGTCATTCATCTCTGCTGTTCCATTCGCCTTTTAGTGCACAGCCCAGATGACACGCCAACCCCCATCCATGCACCTTCCTGCCACCATTTCACCCCTCCTCTCCCAAACCAACCCCGCCTTCCCCTTCAGCTGCAAAGTAATCCTCGCCTCACTCTCCACAACCTTCCCCACCATCCTTTTTGCTTCCTCCTCTCCTTCCACCACTAATCTCTTCCCCTTCTCCACTAATCTCTTCGATGTACCCTTCACTCTCGCATCAAAACAGCTACTACAGCTACGAATTCCACTTGAGCAAATTTCCTCCCAGGCCAAATGCATGGGCCGTCGGCACAACGGATGAATATGCCTTTGCTGGCGGGGGTTCTATCACAGTTTCCAGTGATGGTGATAGCGATGACGTAGGGGAAGCCATCCAGGGCATCGGTGATGGTTTGGTGGCCATTTGCTTGGTCCGCGGAGGGAGGAGGGACTCCCTGAGGTCGTAGGTTCTGCGGTTGCGTTTAGAGATTTGTTTTCGATCCTGCGCGACTTTTTCTGTCATGTAGCACTTGGATTCGCGGATGGCGGTGCTAATGTGGCGGATGTCAGGGGAGAGAGGGGGAAGAAATTCCAGGGAGAAATGAATATGGGGAGGAGCCTATTTAGGATGGCTGATACGCCGTCTCGATAGGTCGTGGTGTGGCTTAGTGAAAGAATGCTAGATTCTTTTTTGAAAGAGTAAGACATGCCGAAGCCGGCGTAGGGGGGAACGTGCAATGCCAATGTAATGGTGTCGTCGATTGTTGTAGTGGTGCCTTCGCTAGCACGCAGAGACCATTCCTTGATCATCCGTTGGACCTGGCGCAAGGACTTTTTCCAGACCAGGTCACTGTTACTCTCGTTGAATGAGGTCGCTGTAGATTTTCGGTGGCGCTGCCTATTGGCACCTTTGACTGAATCGACATTGGGATCGAGGATTTCGTCGCCATTATATAATTCTCTGGGTTTTGGAAAGTCATCTTTCCGTCTAAAGACAGCTTGGCCGTCAGCGATGTACACATCGACTTTGTTGAGAGTGACAACTACGAACACGCGTCCGATTACCTCATGCATGCAATATATTTCTCTTCATAGGGCCAACAGGGGTAGCTGTACGTACGAAATAGGAGAGAACCCGTGCTGTAGAGTCAAAATACGGGAGAAGAAGCCTATAGGTTATTGCCCAGATGGGGTTCAAGTTAGCGAGGGCGCTGATAACGATGGGTAAGGTGAGCGTGCGAGCCTGGCTGTAGTTCTTGATCAATGTATAGAGTACCCATAGAAAATTTGCGAGCACGAGAAGCGAGATGTATAGTCAGGCCATGTGGGCATTGAATGCCAGATATCAAATCAATAAGTATTTAGAACGCCTCAACGCGAGTTGACGACTACTCGGGAGCGGAAGATTTGAACGCAGCAAAGGAAAACATACTCCCCACATTGAAAAGCTGGGCAAGGATGAACGTTTCAACGTGCAGCTGTAGGGCTACCACGATGTAACCTTCCTTTCTCAGCTCAAGGAAACGCACCAATTATGGAGGGTTGAGCTATTCGCATTCATAACTTCACCGCTTACTGCATCACAAGTTTGTGGGCAAGAGGAGGAAAACTTACGGAAATGTACTAGAAATTATATTTATGGCTTACGGAGCCTGGGGCATGTTTGCTCAAGTGCACGCTAAGTGGCAGTGGTCCCAATACGCCGGTCGCTTTGCCCACTGCTGCTCATTCGTCTCAAACTCTTCTTCTCCGCCCCTCTTTCTAAAATGCATCAGAGGATATTACACCTCTGCCCTCCCCGGTCAACCAATAGCTTCCTCTTCCCAGGCCTCCTCCTCCTGCTAGGTCTGTTTGTCCTCTCCCCTCTCTCCATCTCCCTTATCTGCCTCGTTGCAACATCCTTCTTGATTATCTGTCGGCAGAGATCCACGAATGCCTCATCAACATTATTCCTCCGTCTGGCACTGGTCTCATAATAAGGTGCATTATATGATTGGGCGGCGCCGAAGGCCCGAGCACGCGACACTGCACGATCTTCTTCGAGGTCGGACTTGTTGCCCACGATTACGAGAGGGATTTGAGGGTCATCCTTTATGCGAACGATTTGGTCGCGGAGTTCGGAAAGTTCGTTAAGGGAAGATAGGGAGGTTATGCTGAAGACTAAGAGGAAGCCTTGGCCGGATTTCATGTAAAGTTCTCTAGGGGCGAGGGTTAGGGGGCGTTGCAAGGAGAGAATGAGGAGGAGGGTACCTCATGGCCGCTAGGCAGCGTTAGCAGAGTGATGGGGAGAGAAAAGCGAAGAGGAAGCATAAGAGAGAATCAACTTACTGAACTGTTCCGTACCAGCCGTGTCCAAGCTAGCGACCCATCAGCGCTGAGTCCTTATCTCTCGGCAAATCCTCATACATCTCTAATATACATTGCCGTCCCTATGCAGCAACGTTAGCAGAACATTCGTGTGGGGGAATGTTCCAGATCCTCACGTCGACTTCGATCTGTTTCCGGTATGAATCTTCTATCGTGGGATCATAGCTCTCTATCCAGACATTCTGAACGAATTGCGCTGATCCCTTATGAGCTTGTTTCTCGGACAGAGCACGTTCTTTTCGCGGGGAAGCCGACCTGTGAGACAGCTCTTGCCAACTCCACCTACAGGCTGATCGTCAGCGGAGATGTCCGAAAAGACGATGCAGAGTACGTACCAGCACCCAGCACCACAATATGGTACTCCCTTCTGGCCGATACTGATCAGTCAAGGTCACGCGCGCCGAGACTGCGGGCTGATGACGCACCTCTGCGACATTGTAGGCCTCTTTCTCCAGATTGGCCAGCCTCTTCACCACTGCTGTGCAAGGGCGCTTCGGAGACTCCTCGGCGACTTCTCGCGCCTTCTGAATCGTGTTATGTAGGCAGCTTCACGAACCAGATAGGGTATGTGCCGGCAGCGTCAATGATCAAGGTCGAGTCTCGTCACGATCATTGGGGTAATCGAGGGCAAGCAGTGGCTCGTGCGAAGCGTTGAGGGCTGGTGCGAGGGGCGTTGCGGGACAGCAAGAGGTCATAGCAGTTTCATGTGCTTTTTAGAAGAAACGAACATGGGATCATGTGTTTAATGTAGGCAAAATGTATGCAAAAATCCTTCCAGGGCTGGAATTGGAGCGCAAGATTTGGGCTTGTAAGGGTTGGGGCAATGATTGGTGGCAGCTTTCTATGACCAGGCCGGACTTTTGGGGAGGAGGAGCTAAGCTACTAGGCCTGCCTGGAGGGGTCGATCTCCCGGGGGGGCAGGGG